>MU278524.1:0-162496 GCA_022385745.1 Cubamyces sp. BRFM 1775
AATGAGGCGTGGCTGGATGGTGAAGCGAACCTCTTGATGAGCAGGGCGCCATTGCATGCAAGCTGGAGAGCGCACTCAGCAGTTTCGCAAGACACGGCTTGATGCTGCGTGCGCGACGTGGCATGGGGGACACGACAATCATGCAATACTCGTACTATTAGTATTATTATATGTTGTCGAAGTAGTCGGTATTTTCGGCGCTTACCATAGTAACTGGGCGCTCGTATCGGGCGCTTACATAGACGCTTTCCTCCAAACCCATGACCTGTGAAAACCCATAGAAAAATGCCCTTCCCGATTGCTATGGGTTAAGAGGGAGTCGACTGTAGCTCGGTCTGGAACGACCACATTGCTTTCTGGGTTCATCAGCGGCCAAGAGTAGGTTAGCTGCCCGGAATGGAGCGGATCAGCGCAGCTCTGAATAGCCACAGGCCTCACCACGACACCTTCGCAGATAGTCCTTATACTGCCTCAGCGAGGGACGTAGATAGCACGGACGTTCGCAGGAGAGGCGGACGCGTTCTGCGCATAGGCCCATTGAATGGCCACGCCTCCTTTCAAGCAGATCTGTAGGATGCAATTCGCAATCTATCTCACAATTAATCGTCCGCGGCTGCAGCGTTTCGGTTCATACAACCCGCCACGCACCGGTAGAATCTGCAACATGTGCCCTGTATTGCGAGTCAAGGTTCAATGCGTCTGCCGCAGGCTACATCGGTGCAGAGAGGCCCGTATAGCACTGCCTGAGAACCCACTGATGTTAGCGACGTCCTTGAGTCTCAACTTGCCGGTATCATGACGGGACTCCGGTCGCTCCTTTCCTGCTTCGCGCCGCGGTTGTCCGCGCTCATCGCAGTGACGAAAACGGTGACCTCTGTTGTACCAGCAGGCGAGCTCCGGCTTTATTGAGAAGCAATTGGCCGAGATGGAACAGGAAGCCGACGAGCACGAACGCAATAGCACTGCCAAAGAAGACAGGAAGTGAGAGAAGGATGGATCGGTCGTTGACCGGTCCGGCCTTTCACACCACGCCCACGCAGAAACGGCGCGAGAAGGCAGGACGTACGACCGGTAAATAGGGAGAGAAACGCGTACGTCAGGAGGCTTCCCGCTTCCGCGCGCAACGAAAGATCTGAGTCTATTCCATTCGGAATGCGTCCGAGGCGCGTGAGAGCACGCATAGCAAAGACCGTGCGCTCATGGGAATCGCGTGTCTTCAGCAGGATACATCCAGCGGGATCGTCCCGAAGTTAATATAGGGAGGACGCGACGCCCAGGCCCGCGGGAGCAGGAAACAGCATACAAGGCAACGTACCCCGCATGAGAAACTCGTCGCTTGCCGACTTGCCGTAATGACCCCACTCCCAGGGCCTGGGTCCGTGTGGGTGAAAGGACGCACATGTTCATCCGAGTACGGCCAAAGGCACGCGCCGCGGCGAGTCTAATTGAATGAGAATGTGAGAAGAGAAGCTTATTGACCCCTTATGGCCTCATTCGGGTGCTATGGGCTCCCAGTTCAGTATGTTCTATACCGCGCCAGCACGCTGGGCTGCGTAGATGACGCCGAACGGCAGGCTCGTTCGGTCTGGCAGCCTGCCCCGTGGTCGCTACCGCACCAATGGGAGGCCATGACCGTGCATGCTATCCAGGAGTGTGAAGATCCCAGGCACCGCATGCCGAGTGTACGCCTATGACATATACACAGCTGATCCAGTAGACAGCTATTGCGATGTCACAGTCGAATCTGCGGACACAAGCGAAAGGACAAGTAGATAGACACGGACGTCGACTCGATGATCACAACTTCGGCTTGCAGGTCAGCGAGGCCTCCTTGTAGATATCCGGGCCAGATAAATGACAGAGGCCGAGAGGGACGGATAGGCTAGTTGAGAGACGGCGAGCCAGATCTCATACAGCCTGAGCTTGATCTGACGCAAAGTCAACGAGGGTGGCAAGAACGGCGTGCACGCGGTCGAACGACCCACAGCACGAGGGCGTGTACGTCGTCGTGAAGCCGAATAGAAGAGCGGGCAAGTCAACGGTGATGAGTGTCTGAAGGCCACCTCGCACAATAGATGTGAGTGCAAGGGGCTGGATCGCGACACGAGGAAGGGCCGCGTACGACACGTAAGTTGCGACCCCTCCCGGACCGTGCGGTCGCGAATAATAGAGAGAACAGCATTGAGCTGCGGACATGAGGTCGAGGGCTCGCTACCACCACCACCAGTGCAAGAGTCATTGTAGAATGTTATAGAAGAACTTACACGCAATACGATTCCAGAGGGTAAGCGATTTCAGTCCTATCGCACTTGAAACGTCCAGACGACGGAGGGCCCTCCCGTTAGTGTATTATCGAAATTACTTGACGTCAGCTCTTCAACTTGAAAGTGCCTTGCGCACCACCAGAGGCGCGAGAAAACCCTTCCGAAGGCTATCAGGCAAGCAAATATCAAGAAGCAGTAGCTGTCGAGCAGAGAATTATGTCCTAGACAAGACAGGTGTGGCAGGAGCGCGAATGTGGCAAAGTCCAAAACCCAGACGCCCAGGTGCGTCGTCGGCAACTGCCGAGCGGCCGATACGAGCAAGAAGCGCCCATTGCGAACGCTCTGTCTCGTATTATAATCGGGATACTGAAGTCCCTCAAGAACAGGCCAATCGTCCAACATAGGGCCTCGAAAAAGTGACACCTCTCATACTCTCCACTGCTCCTGCCCAAATTTTTCTTTGTTGCTCACCAGTGCCCGTCCGTCATGACTACTCTAGTACTCTCAACGTCTCCTCCGTCCTTCTCAAGACTTACCCTGAGGTCTCCCCTTGGGACTTAGACGGCGTCTGCTTCATGCAACCCCTCAGTAGTCGCCCTATTCCGCCCTTCCCAGAGGAGCTATATTGTGCTGCCCTGGCGCACGCACAGAAGACAGGATTGAATCCACTACATGTCTTCTGTTCGAACAACCCGTTTGTGCTCGACCCGCCAAACGTGGCAAGCCCTCCTCTTTGGCCTCCTACTTCGCTTGAAGCACAATCAATGCCCAAGGTAGATAGCTCGACGATCACCCTTGTCGGTATCTTGCGTATCCAGAACGACGATGTTGTATGCCGAGTCCTTGTGGCAGGTACTACCCGAGTGCTTGAGCTGGTATGTGATTAATCTCGGGCCAGCGCTCCACTTATTACCAATGAGAGCGTCGCGGCAGTTTCTGGGACGCGGCGCTGCCTTTCTACTTGGCAATGAAATTGCAGCATATACTCGCTTTCGACAGTGCCAAACAGCCGGGGGCAGTACTACAGTGTCTCGGCTGGGTCGAACTCGGCGCGAATTTTCTCAAGACTGTTGCGAACATGTCGCCTTCCTGCGCAGATGCACTCCTTACCCATGGTGATCATAACGCTCGAGGATTCCTCTTGGAAGACTTGCCTGATAGCGAGACCCTTTTGATCAAGAATGTCACCCCGGCCATCGCTGATTGGGCGCTGCGCGCCCTTCAGAGCATCTCTCGTCATCTCTTAATCGCGACAGCATTGTTGTCGTACCCTCTCAAGACCGAGTGGTCTGGCAGAATTTTAGCCACTCTACGTCCTGCGGCAGCCGCGGGGATTTATATCTCGCAAAGATCTCCTCGCCGAGTTGGCGCAGGCTTGGGATTTTATTTACAAGAGACTCGTGAGTCAACACAGTCCGCTGCTCTCAGGAACTCAGACTGTTGCCTCTAACGCCGTTTAGTATCCAGACTCAATCATTGGTTACGACGCCAATGCAGATACGATAGACCCATTGAGCCTCTGCGACGCAACCCCAGCAACGTCGATGTCCCCTTCGCTTCCCAGGCCAGGCAAAGGAGTGGTCAATGAAGCAGCTGCATCTATCATATTAGCCTTTCCGGAGATCAACTACTTTAGCTGGAACCTGCCTCTTCTCAACCTAACGCCTGCACCAGCGCATGATGACCACTTCAACACCCCTGAGCTGTTGCAAGCAGCACAAGCGGCTTATATATCGGCAGAAACCGATCCTTTCGCAAGCTGGTACAGGACCTGCCCGGTGAATCTGAACGACAGTATTCTTGCTACGCACTACTTGACAGATATTGAAAACTACAGAGCGCCGACGCCACTCCCCCAGTTACCCTCTAGCGTCGCGGTGAAGTTCCGGGAGCACATCAATCCCTCATGGAATAACCCCTTGATGAAAATTTACCTAGATGTTCAGGGAAGGGTCCTCAAGATTGTGAGTACATCTCAAGTTATTTGCACGCGCCACCACTATGTTACCGCTACAGTTCAGCAGCGCCAGACGTGGGGGCCCCGACGAACGTCGAACGCACAGATCCAAAGCTACGCTTCGAAGCCAAACGGGAAGCTTATGCGCACCTCGAGCACTGTGGTGGTTCTGCTGCTAGTTTGGTACCTCGGTGCTTCGGCTGGTTCGAGCTGTCTTCGGATCATGTATACAGCGCGATCGAAATGATCAGGCGTACTCGCCAGCGCAGGTTCGCCAAAGGTCAAGGTCCCGTATGGGTCTTTCCCATTTCGACGACGGAACTCCCGCAGTGGCGTTGATCCTGGAGTACCTCTCCAATGCCGAGACACTTTCTATGGACAACATCACATTGCGCCGTGCAGACCTCACGATGCGGTCCCTCAGTCGCATCCACTGTTCCTACGTGGAACACGGAGACTTTGCCTTCAATCTCAGCAATATCTTCCTTGTACGGGAAGGTGACAATGAGCGCATAGTCTGTGTCGATTTCGGCCATGCGTTTGCCGGGTCTTCTACATCAGATCAGAGTATGTGCCGTATGTCTGTGCATGGAGAATTCACGCGCCTCTGGGGTCAGCTATACAACTTCATGGTCAGTGGCTCTCTAATCACCATGTGCACTGGCCGTTCACTCTGTTCTCTGCCCTTAGTTGCCCCTTCGGCGTCTGCGTGGCGACAGCAGTAGCGCGACCAAGTAGGACTTTGGTCGTCTCCGGGGTGAGAGCAGCTAGGTAGTGCGAGAGCAGTTTGTCGGCGGCGGCGTTGTACGGCTTCAGGCATCAGTATCGTCGTCGTACCCAACGTAAATCCACTCTCCCATCCCTCACGTCCTCGGTACGGCCTACATCTAACTCATCTCTTCCAAGCCGCCGCCGACGAGGATTACATTAGAGAACTTTCATCTTCGGTACCCATCCACGGCTTGGAGTGCTCTCCATCAGCCCTCGACGGCTAGGCTTGCGCAGCGGACCGAATGACGGGTCGTACTCCAATCCGTGTATGACATGGGAAGTGTGCTTGGGGTGCAAATACCGCATCGACCATAACGATAAAGTATACCCTAGAACGGCGAAGGAATGAGAGCATGCAAGGAACAAGCAACGAACGAAACCGTACACAACCACAATCAACAACCTTGCAAGAACAAATACATAGGTTCAGAGAGCGGCTTGCAAGACTGACGGCAGCGAATCGAGCATAAGCAGAACATGACAATACAGAAAAAGGTCCTTCCGGGGCTTCACGGGCTATTCCAAGACCGTCCATAACTCGATCCTCTCGCTCTTCCAGAACTTCCTCGACTTCGCGAACAACGTCAGCATATCGCGATCTCCTCCCCGTCAGCTAGTCATGACAAACGTCCGATGGCGAACGGATCCCCAATCCAGAGACTCGCTAATGCGCATCTTCGCTAGTGTCAAAGCTCTCGACCCGATGATGATCGCCTTCCCTTTGCGAAGCCTTCCCTGAGCGCACTTCAACATGAACGCGCGCAAGACCCAACTGCGAGCGCGAGCGCATCTTCTTCAAGCTCTTCAAAGCGCCCACACCTCCACCTCCTAGCCCCAAAGCGCCTTCCTCGCTCGTTTCCGTGTCCCTCGCAAGTTCAGGGCTTGTGCCATTGGACCGCGGAACAGGGGAAGTAGGAAGCGGAGGAAGGGGCGGTACCGGGGGAGCCTGTGCATGGGGAGGAGACGTCACCCCTAGCGCGGCCGAACGCAGGCTAGCAACCGACGCCCTGCCCAGCTCGAACACCTGGCTCGCTTTCTTCCTGAGCGACGTTCGGCTCTGTGCGCTTCTGAGCTTCGGGGTCAGCGGGGGTGCAGGCTCAAGAGCGGGGAGAAGCAACGGCTCCGACGGCGCAGCAAGTGCAGCGCTCTGGAGAAGTCGCTCATGCCTCCTCTTCGCCGAATCTGGCGTTGTCTCAGGTGAAGAAGACACCGCCGTAGCATCCGAGTCAGGCGCCGAAAGACGGACCATGGACGATGTGCGGGGGTTGGGAGAACGCGGGGTGATAAGGGAAGCCGTTTCTAAAGTGGGAGATGTGACAACGGCGAGCCTAGGACGGGATTTCTGTACCCTCGGGATGACGATAGGGCTTTCGGCAAGAGTGGTTTTGGACGCCTTACTTGACTGCGAGTCTTTACGACCTCGCCACCATGGAAGGAACGATCGCCTATCCTTACGAGCAGGCTTGCGGATCGCCTCGTCGGTGGGCAAGGAGGATAGTGTGCCGAAGGTATGATCCATGCGTACTGTGCCTGTCGCGCTTGTAACGGATCCCGATCGAGCACGCGCGCCGGCGTCCGAATCTAGTCGAAGTCAGAGACGTACAAAAGACGAGTGAGCAACGTTACTCGCCTCCAGTATGTGCATTCATGGCGGGGAGGGGAAGATCAAGCAATAAAAGGGACTCGGTTGGGATCTCCACAGGCACCGCCGTCATATGTCCAAAAAGGGAGCCCTCAGCATGCGCTACATCCACGATCTTCCAGCCGGCAGCGAGCGTGAGGGCAGACATCTCGCGCAAGGTTCGTTCTTGGGCATTGAATGTGACACGCATCTGTTGAAGTTCAGCCCCCTTTTCCAAATTGACCTCAATAGCATCCACGTACCGTCAAATCCATCCAATACGCGTTCGCGTTGGCCTTACCAAGGTTTGGCAATAGCGGAGATCCCTCTGGAGCGAGTGAACTGGTCGCGCCTGGGAGAGGGTCGATGTCCTCGTCGACACAGGCAAGTGGAAGGACATGATCTGCAAGGAGTAGCTTCGTCTCAGGTCCTGCGGCGATGCGTAAATTTAGAAGGATTCTGGGGCGGAGAATATGAGATCGACGCTTAGAGTATGAAGAGGTATCTCCTTACTTGGTCACGAACGTATCAGGCCAATCGTGCGTGATCACTCGTAACACGTAAACGGAAGGTGAAGAGGGGTGAACAGTCCCAGGGAGAACGAGCGGTGGTTGCGGATGGAAGAAGTCATGGGCGAGGAACATAGCACATCCAGAGTCGAGCATGCCTGGACACCGCTCACGCCATGCCTACTCAAACTCGTCGATATAGGCTAGAAACTACGACAAATGCTACCGACTCACCGCCACACCTTGTTCGACGACCTGGGGCCGGTCTTGTATTACGAACCTGAGATTCGGGAATGTATGTGCGAGAAGCATAGATGTTGAGCCAATACCTCCGCCCACATCGACAACTACGGAACCCGCCGGCATACTTTGCCACGGGAAAGCTGCAGGATGCTGTTGGGTGACGAATAGTATATCCGATAGCGTCGGACGTACCGTTGATGATAGCACCTGGCACTTCCCAGGCAGACGTCCCTGTCATTGCTGGCCCAAACCGTCGCAGGCGCGCCTCGTTGCCAGGTTTCTCGAGCCATTCGAAATAGGGCAGAGGTGTGTCAAAAGCGACATTAAACGGTGCGTGCATAGGATGCTCTTCTCCAGCCATCTTTGTAGGTGACGGCAGATAGCAGTCGGCAAGGTACGCTGACGACTTGAAGAGTTCGTCCGTGCTAACATGCATATGGTCATGATCGCAATCACAAGATATATCGGACTACTTACCACAAGTTGATGAAGGCGGCGATTCCATTAGTAGCCTCGTATTTGTTCTCGAATCTGCGCGACCTGTCAGTCTCGAGGGACATCGCTGTCTCAAAGGGGCTCACGAGCGCTGCAGATCCTCCGCCTGGCGACCAGAATCAATAATCGCCGATATGCGATTATTGGCGAAAACATTAGGGCGAACTTCTCTAGTAATATGATGTGTAGCCAAAAGACGAAGGATGTGACCTTCAGGATCAAGATGAAGGTTAGACGTGGGCGATATCGAGTGAAGGGTCACGTACTAAGCTTTCCTTCGTCAACGTTCAGATGTTGACCTAAGTCACGGACATGCATGCCGTCCGAGCCAGCAGTTCGTAGGAGCTCGACAGTATGGGTCGCTTCCAAGAATCTCAGACAGGCCGGGAGGTGATACTACGGAGAGCAAGGGATCAGCGACAGCACATGTCGAGGGCTGCTTGACTTACGCCCATCGAAGCATCACATATGGTTAGAAAGGGACGGTGTACGGTGGCACTGATCTGCCCGCACGCCGCCACTATCCGGTTTGTTGCAGCAATCACGTCTGGATGAGAGGCGAGGGACTCTGCGGCGTCTGTCTCCGGAGGGTGGCTCTCCGTAGGATAGTAGGGGTTATCGAGGGCGGGGAAGTCAAGCATTTGGAAGTCAGCAGAGGGCGCGCCGCGATGAGCCCGATTTGGCGTCTTGGGGACTTGTCCGACGGGAAAGGGGTGGCACTCAGGCTCGTCCTCATCGTCAGCTTCTTCGCTTCGAGCGGGACGTCTGCGGTAGGGCGTGCAGGGCGAGGTTAGGACGGTGTATGGAGTGTTGGGGATGGAAGAGGGGCGATCGAGGGAGGCGTCCTGGTAGATGCGCTCGATGTCTTCGAGAGCATTGCCGATGAGGGCGTGGAGAGAGCGGAGGGCAGCAAAGGTCATGGCTCGGCACCGCGTATACGCAGCGAGGGGAATGATGAATGTGGTGCTCGGAGTCGTGCTCTATGCCCCAGTGGACGTGGGTGACGACGAGGAGGAGATGGAGGGAGATGGAGATGGCGGGGAGTGAGATGAGATGGGGATGGGGTATGTTGTGGACTGTTATGAAGCGATCGAGAGGACATGTCTGACAAACTCTCTCTCTGTCTGCCCATGTCAAACCAAGTGGGCGAGTGCAGGAGAGATCGTCACGGACGTCTTCCTGGACTTGCCTTTTTCGCTACCACAACGCGTGCTGTCACGATCCCGCGCCTTCCCTGTCACGCGATGCTCCGTGTAGACGCCCATTAATCCCTCTCCTCCTGCCTTCCCTGTCCGGGTCCGAGGCGCGGATCGCCCGCCACAGCTCTATATACCCCCTCCTACCTCTCAATACCACCACGCCGCGGAGCCGCACACATGGCACCCTTCTCTCTTTCCGTCGCTCTCGCCCAAACTACCACCGGCAGTATTCACACCACCCGCGACTAGCACCCAAACAGCCACAGGCCTCCATCCGATGCTCCTCCTCCTCCCTTCGAGGCCTTCATCCGATTCTGATTCTCGCTGCGAGCGAGGAACACCATTCACTGGTGCCACTCAGGTCCCGTACAGCATCCTATCTGGACCTTGGCACTCTCCTGGAGTCGCGCATCTGACTTGACCCCCTCTCCGAATGTGCCTCCGTCCACTCGCCATCGCTCTCGGAATGCACGACCAGCGGCCCTCGGACATCCTTGCCGCGGTGCCTGTTTACGCACACACCCGAGCCAAAGGTTGGGGCACAGTAACCTGCGTAGAGTCTACTCCAGAGCTGGCAACATCGAGGAACCGCCTCTCAATTGCCTGCTAAGGACCATACTGTTGCGAGCATCACGCACGTCTTAGCGCGAACTTGACGTCTCTACAGAGATAAGATGATATGCGATCCCAGCCCTAAGCCATTTGGGCTCAAGCTGGCTCGGATGTGAGAAGGCAAGAGCTATTTATTACAAACGCCTTTGGCTACTTCGTTTCGATGTTCGGCTTCCTGCATGTTACAACGGTCGCCTCACTCCTACCACAGCCTCGTCACTCTGAGTCCTATCGAGCCACCACTCTCCAGGACCATGGCACACCCGCCCCTCGTGGCTACCAACGCATGCTTTCGGCGTCGGTTTATTCTCTTTGCCCTTCGGGGGTTCCGCCCCAAGGACGAGGGCGGCCCCATCTCCACGATCACGAACGCGAATGCCCATCCGTCCAGAAGAATTCCCTGAGGGAGTCGTCAGAGGCCCGGTCGCTTCAAGTTACGAGTGTTGAAGGCGTAGGATTCGACGCCAAGAATATGGCTGAGTGCTGCCTGAGGGCGCGTGTCCTCCGCGCCCTCCTCGTTGATGCGTCCGGGGAGCTGTGGTACGTTGGCATCCACCGGTGTTTTACAGGCGTCCAACCCCGTAATCCAGGCAACTTCTCCATGGCTTCCTCGACATCAGTCTCGTAGTCCGGATCCGGCCCGCTCTCCAAGTTCAGTCCCCCTTGCCGTTTTGCAGGTCTGTGTGAGATCCAGTTTAGACACGCCCACTGCTAGTTATCCAGAGCGAAGAGATACCTACGGTGGCGAGATGCATCTCCAGCCCACCGCCACATCCGCTTCTCCCGTAGGTGACATTGAAAGGCACGCGACGAGCCGAGTGCGTCACGCGCACAGCTCCGTATTGGCCACTCCAGACAATCAGGCACCGGCGGGGAGTCCCAGGCCCTTAGTCCGCTGGAGGATTGCCTGGAGAGGTATTGACGAGCATAGCGGCTTGAAATCGCGGTCGTGTACCCGTCCCAGCGACAGACGCAAAGGCGTCATCAGTTTCGGGGATGTGGTCGTCCCTGTGATGCTTGTCAGGACGACACTTTGTTTTGGCGTCCGCGCCGTGTGTGTGCCGCGAACGACAGTGCTGCGCTCTCCTGAACGAACGGCCTGCCCACTCTCGCAACCAACCCACATGCGAGCCTGGCTTCTTGCGCCAGTGTGCGGAGGATCAGAACGAGCAATCTCAAGGACGCTGGGTGTATGCAGGTGAGGGGGAGGGATACAAGAGGCGAGGGTATGGCGAGCGGCAGGCATGGGTGCAGATGGAGGAAAGAAGGTGAAAGGAAATGCGGGGGAGAGGGAGGAGGCGACGGAGAGGTCCAAAAGTGCAAGATACGGTGGATCGCGAGAGGGAGCAATGGGCTGGGAAAGGCGAAAAGAGGAATTCTGAGGGAAGATAGGGAGAGAATATGCAGGAGACACGGATGGGTCCTCCGTGTCTAGGCCAGAACGAGGAGAATACACGACGAGGTAGGGATGCGTGATTGGCTATGTGGCTGGCTTGGAGATCGAGGGTTTTGCGGAGTTGCATCTTCCCTATCTCCGAGTCGCACCCTTCCCCGCGGTAGTACCACCAGTCATGTCGGCATGCCCACGGCGGTTTAGCGCCATGCCTTGTACGAGCGTAGAGTTGCTGCATACCGACCACTTGCATGCTACTACTTGACTCTTGCGGATATGACACACGCCTGATGTGGTCAGGCCACCGGAAACGCTGTATCGTCCTGGGAGACGCATTCGGGCCAAAGGGTGCAGGGAAAGAAAGCTAAGAACAGATTCTAATGAGCGTTGTGTGCAGGGAGCATGAGGTCCGAGACGACGTACCCCGTTGCATCTCTAACTTGCAGGAGCCCTCGATGTCGGCTAGCCGCTGCGGTCTGCACATCCGGAAGAAGTCCTGCCTTGAGAATCCCTGAGGCGGAGCATTGTACTCAATGCGAGGGAGTCCCGTTCGTGGTTGTATGACTTCCAATATCGCTGCAAGTGCGTAGAGTCGTCGAATTCCGAGCGTACGGAGATCTAGACGTACGCAATCCCCACCGTGAGCGAAACGATCAGATGGAACAGCGGCACTATGTGGAACGAACCTCATCCGAGTATACGATGCATAAGGTGGCTTCCCATGAAGGTTCGATGTTTGGTATGTGGCATGCCATTCCATGCCTGGGACGTTACTAGCCTGAGCTTTCTGATGGAGAGAGGTGTAGGGCTCGAGGTGGGGGTTCGACTGAGATGAGGAGCAGCTTTGCGACCAACCAGGTGAGTATTTATACACAACGAAGGCATACGAGCTCAAGGGACGTTTTTCTCGTCCGAAAGGCAAATACCCGATTAGCCGCATCCTACGAATCGGCAAGAGACGTTGTCCGTGAACCAACGTATCCTGTCAAAGACGAGATACAGTCTTGCATGCCTCGTTCCTTTGTCGTGTGCATGGGCCGTTTGCACGCCTGATCAGTAGCCTTTTACCGAACCTCAGACCGAACTTACACCTCCGTCACGGTCGCGCTGCGGCCTTTCTTTGCAAGACAATGAGCGACCGAAAGGAGGCCTTGTGGCAAAGAAGAGCGCGAAGAAATTGCTGCACATGGCGCACAGATATCACTTTATGAACCTCAAGTTCAAAGGCTAGTACCCACCCTACTAGCCTTTACATAGCACTTTTTGGCACGAAATGAGACCTTGTCCAACAATCAAGGGTTTCAACTCGACGGTTCGCAATGTCGCCTCATTGTGCATTCTTCATTGTACTAGACTCGGAGTAGTCGGCATGTTACTTTGTGGATTGCTAAGTCAGCGGATCCACTGGCATTGCGAGTGGCAATGGGTTTCGTTAGCTCATGTCCTCAAAGTATCCAAAGGACGGTGGAAAGAGTAGCATTCGAAAGAGTTGAGAGAACGCAGCTAAGCCGCGCCCGAGTCGCGGTGCGTACAAAACCCTTTGACGCCAGTTGTGCACAAACGCGGGCGCCAATCCATCCCTGAACGAAGAACAAGATAATATAGCTTGCAAACTGATCTATGTATACCACATGCTCTGAGCCCCCTAAGATATTTGACTTCACGTTCTCCACTGAGCGAGCGTATTGAACACGACTCGGACCACAAGATTGCATTTGAGTCCGCATACGCCATGCCACCACACTCCCGGGCCCATAACGACAAGATTTAAACAGTCACCTGAGTAGCACGCTCGCGCATCTGTGCTGCCTTCGCCTCAGACCGCGGAGTAAGCGTGCACTCGAACGGCAGGGGGTAGCTATGACAAGACGGACGTGAGTTAGTCCACTCATCTCGGAAGGTACGAGTCGGGGATATCACACTCACCTAACCATACCCTTCTCGAACTCGACCCGGACTTGGCCGTTCTTCGGGGCGCCAATGTCGAACATCGCGAGCAGGGTGCTGATGAAGATGAACACCGAGTTCTCGGCGAGGTGCTTTCCTGGGCATATCCTAGCGACGGCGTGTGTCAGCGAACCATTTCGACTCGTAGATGGACAGCTCAGAACTCACCGCCTCGCGAATCCGAACGTCCAGTCTGCGGGGTCCAGAGGCATATCCTCTTTGTTCGCCACGAGCCAGCGCTCGGGCTCAAACAAATCAGGACTGTAGAGGCCCCTGGGCTCGAAAGCGATAGACCTAGTAAACTACGTATTAGCGAGACGTAACACATAGGAACCGGCGTACAGATACATACCACACGTTGGGGATCACGATGGTACCCTTCGGGATGGTATAGCCACGGTACACATCCTCTGCGTTCGAGCACCGAGCAAGACCTATACAGGGACTCAATCAACTGAGGTGCCAGCGCGTACGCGGATCTACTCACCCAGAGGCAAGACGGGGCGCCACCTCATGATTTCCTTGATGAGGGCGTTCACATAGGGGAGATTTGCCTTGTCGCTAATCAATGGCATGCGGGCAGTGCCGACGACTCTATCGAGCTCCTCTTGCGCCTTCTTCAGCTTTTCGGGGTGAAGGACCATGGCAAGGATGCAGTTCAAGACCGTAGAATATGTCTGGTGGAGAATGAGTTTCACAAAGTTGATTAGAAGTCGAGGGACTACTTACAGTTTCACCGCCGGCTAACGCAAGAGTAATAATTTAGCACTATGCTATACTCGCGGTTGAACAAAAGAAGTTACCTCCGTAGAGCGATCCAGCCATCCACTTGATATGGTGAAGCGTATTAATGTCGCCGTCCGCTGATTCCAGCAAGTCGCGCGTCAACGAGGGCTGTGCGACTCCGGCATCCTTTGGGGTCAAGCAGCCTATCAGCTCAGTCTTTTTGGAGATGGAGAAGTAATGTAGTACGGACCATATCCCTTTTGACGTGCTCGAATGGCATCGTCACGAGGGTGTCTATCATTTCCCGCCCTCGGGCCGCTTCTTTTTGGAACGGGAGCCATGAAGGCAAGTGTTTCACTGCAGTTCGCACTCAGTACTGCTATTCCTTCACTAAAACACGCTTGGCTAGTTACTCACTCCAAGGCAGAAGATCACAAAGGAAGGCGCCGGGAACGGTGTTCTTCGTGATCATGTGCATCGTGGCGTCAGCATGGGAGATGTACTGCATCCGCGCAGTCAGTCATATGTTGGCTATACTACATCAGGGGCACTGCTGACCTGGTTATCGGCGGTATCCACGGAGAGACCGTAGGTCACAATCAGAACGAGACGCTCCGCTGCCCTGTGTGAGAATACGAGAGTGAGCAAAGGACGAGCAAATCTAGGATTGCCCACGTACATCCTGACATGGCTGAAGAAGTCGGTTGGAGTGTCCATGATCTCCTTGCAGAGCAGCGCGGCGAGGTCCTCTTGTACGGTGTGGTACTTCCGAACGGCACTCGGGCTGAGGGCAGCATGAGCGAGTTTCCGCTGCGTCCGCCATTCAGCGCCGTAGGGCAATAGAGGCATACTCTGAAGTGTCGCGATATCAGCCTCACGGGCAGGGTGAAGACGAGAGACGGACACTTGCCTGAGCGAGGTTCATCAACTCCCCGACAACGGTGAACCACGGCCTGTCGGAATACGTAGATGCTTTCTTTTCGAACAGGTCCGTGATGGCTTCTAGGGAATTGAGTACGAGAATGCTGTTGCCGAGCCCGTGGAAATAGACGAGGTCGCCTGGAATACTTCCCTTGAACAACCTATGCTTACAGAATGATCGACGAGTTGCATACCGTAGACGTCCTTGTACTTCGTCAACTTGGTCCACGCGCCCTGTGGCTCGACATCGAGGATGTTCCCCACGAGCGGCTTGCCAGGAGGGCCTGGCGGGTATCTGGTTGACAGACGCGAGGAGACCAGGCGATAGACGATGGCCACCGCGCAGAGGATGGCTCCTAGGAGGTACAGCGTCGGCATCGGGTCGGGAGTGGGTTGGGCGATGGTGGACATGGTGGGCGGATGGCTCGGAAGATACGAAGCCCAAGGCTACGGATCTCTCACGCGCAGGCGAATAAGGAACCTTATAGGCCGCCATGCTCGTAACGCATCTGCAGAATCATTCGATAGCAGTTGGAGTAGGTTCAGCGCCCTATCTGAGGCACGGCTGCACATCGAGTATCATCTCCAGCTCCGGCTCGGACACAGGCTCAGAGGGCTTGGAACGAATGTGACTTTGGACCCTAATGATGCGCCACGGGCAGTGTCCGCAACAGCGCAGGCCGTCAAAGTAAACTCCGGCAGGCCGTGCGGGTTTCTTCACACTGCGGCGACGTCCCCTCGAGGCGACGGCCGCCAGCGATGCGCCCGTCGTAAAGACTAAAAGCCCGCGGTGGGAACGCAGATGTCGTCAATCTCAGCCAGGGACATTAGATATGGTGCGAGGCGCACCTAGCAACGCTGGTGACGCCAGTAGATGGCCATGGCGGCACGCCCTCCTACGAGATATCAAGATTCCGGGAGTGCATCAAGTATGAGCGCGCCAGACATAGTCGAGCCATAATGCAAATGTGGTGGTGGTGGTTTGAGAAGCGCGTGCGAGGGGCAGCGAGGCGGCGAAGGCGGCGTGCGATAAGATAGACGCCCGAAGTACACTGCTCCCGCGAATGTTCAGATCCTACTCTGATCGCAGGCACGCCGCCGGACCCGGCGTTGGCACACTTTGTTGCCAACCGCCTCGACCGGAGTCTTTTGCTCGTTTCAAGCAGCTTTTGAATTCACAGACACCCGGCGTTGGGACATCTTCACGCCCTTGCGGTTCACTCCGACCCACCTCGGGCGTAACGCGTGACGACCGAAAACGACTCTCCATCAACAGCATCCTCCTCGGGCGGGTTGTCCACTTCCTCCGCCGGTACGGTCCCACATCTGCCTCTTGCCCTCCAGATCGCAGTTTCCCACCGCCGTACTATTTGCCCTATGTGAGCCGCCCACGGAGACGATCCTGCCCGTGGCTCATCAGACCCTGCATCCGTCGCGGAGTTTTCCACACGAATGCCCAGATGTAAGGCGTCGCTCCAGATGGTACAGCTACTATCTCGAAACCCCTTATTCGCCTCCGAGGGTCGGTGTGAACTGCCCTCTTTGCATTGTTGACCAGCCCTGCAACGCGGTAGATACATGTAGAGTTGTTGCGCTCTAAGTCCCGGCCGCTCAGCGCTTAGCGCTCACGCTGCGAGTTTTCCCATCGCATTGCGCTGCTCCGAGCAGGTGGACATTGTGTGAGAGCCCGCAGACGACAAGTGGCGCATTGCTGACTTGAGGAGCTTCCTAGGACCCAGGCACGTTCCATCGAAGTTATTCAACGTGTTCCCGCTACAGAACGAGCGCAGTATGCCCAACCGACCCTCTACAACAGAAATGCTGCCCACTTAAGAAATCCCTTAGAGCCAGCTCCATGTACCTCAGATTAACATGCTGTGATGGTGTTCTCCGGTTATACTTGACGTGAGGACATGCAAGAAGCACCAAAGCTCGTCTCGTTTCGGAGCAAAGACTGCTTTCAAGACCTCGCGTACAATTGTCAAGTTGCAGACCATCCTGGGGGAAACAGTGTATATAGGTTGTCATCATTGGGGACATATCCATGATACAGGACAGATAAAAGAGTGATCAAGAACTAGAAGCACAAACTCTTTGACAACGTCCTGAAGCAATAGTCGACGCGTCTGTGACGCGCGCACGTGACCGCGTCTATGCTCTAATCTAGGGGCTTCCATCTAGCTTTCTCCGTACTCTGGGCCGCTCTACCTAATCATGACCTCTAGGGTGTAGGACGATTGTGAAAGGAGTCTATGAGCAGCGCCCACGAGATTCCCCGTGCAAGTCCAACTCCAAACTACACTGTAGGCAAGGGCAGAAGGGTTAGTCATCTAATCCCATCATCGCATACGCTTTGGCGCGTGGCTTCATGGTACAGTTGAATTCGCTCGGCATCCTGTTCGCGTTCATGAGTTCGCCGCAGCGTGTGAGAAAGGAAGTCCAGAGCTCACCACACTAGTCCAGTTTTGTAGCCTGTCATCGACGGAGCAACGGCCTGTCCATTCTCGATAGTCGGGCATATCTCGAACGCTGCGAGGGTACGCGTGATAGCAAGGAATAAGAACGCGTTGGCAAAATGCATTCCCGGGCACAGGCTGCGGAGGCGTCAGCCACGATGTGCGAGTTTCAAGATTCTGTCACTTCTTACCGCCTTCCAAAGCCAAAGGCGATCGTGCGCGGATCCCGAGGGACCGGGCGCCCGTCCTTGGCTGCGAACCTGTCAGGATTGAACTCTTGCGGATTCGCGTATTGCTGCGAATCATGGAGCATTGCCCTAGAGGATGGTCAGTCAGTTCTAGAGTTCCGGCTTTGAGCCTATCTGTACGCGATGTACCATCCGTTGCCCATGATCCAGCTATCCTTCGGGATGTGGTATCCAAGGTACTCGTCGTCCTTCCAGTTGCTGTGGGGCATCAAAGGCACAACAGCACCGACACGATGCACTTCTTGGATCAAGCAGTCGATGAATCGCATTGAAGGCTGATCATCTGCAGTTGGGAGACGGTCGTTCCCAACGACGCTCACGACTTCCTCATATGCTCGTTTTTGGATGTCGGGATGGAGCATCATGTATAGGAGGAAGTTCCGGTATGTCGCTATAATCTGACCAAGCACAAGAAAGCCGCCAGGATGAGGATGTGTCATTCGCGACTATGAACATCGACTTACGGTGTCCGACCCAGCTGACAAGTGTGTGAGCGACATCTCGGCCATAGTGCGGGAAACGGACTTACCGCTGAACAAGCTTCCCGCACAAGACATTATTATGTCATCTTCGCCGGGGCTCCCATCCGAACGTTCCAACGATGCACGAACGAAAGAAGGAGGAGCCTTGCCGAGTTGCTGCCGAAGGCAACTCAGTAGGATTCTACCGCGATATGAAGAACGTAGGGCATACCACTTCTGCTTTGACGTCGAGGAATGCCTTCTCGATGGTAGCAACGAACGCCTTTCGAGCCCTGTTCGCCCATCGCTTGAATCCAGCGCCAGGGAACCATTCCGGGATATACCGCACTATAACATCGGATGAGCTCATGTATATTATGACGAAGAAGGGATGTTACTGACGTGCGGGGACGGAGTTCACCCACCACGTCCCTGGCTGCAGGCCGAGTACGCTGTCCTCCATACTCTCCCTAGAGACCTTGACACTATCTGGTCCAGGAGCGTGCCCATAAGCTAACTGCATGATGAGTGACTCCACAACGCTGTTCATTCCGTCAGATATGTGAGCGATACAATGAGCGCCAGAGGAGACATACCCGAGACTATCAGTGTAGGCGGACGTGGGTGACTCCAAGTAGCGAACAAGCAATTCCCGCGAGTAATGGTCGAGGAGGTCGGCCCATTGCGATGCGATTGCACTGGTGCTGAGCGAGGCGTGCAAAGCTTTCCTGCACCGCCGCAAGCGATCGCCATAGTACTGGAAAGCAACATTCTTCTGCCTCCCTAGAAGATCTGCCATGGGCCAGGGAGGCCTGCTCGCAAAGTGGCTTCGTTTCTCGAGGAGGTCAGACGCCGCCTCAAACGTATTGAGGGTAATGACCATGTTTCCAACAGACGTCACGCGCACGAGGGGGCCTAACCATACGTGGATGAGTACCTTGTCCCTGCGACTGAAGTAGTAGCTAGTACACTCACCGAGGTCGACTGCCCAACGAGCGTACACCTTCCATGGTTCGCCATTAGATGCCGTGGAGGGGGGACCTGACAAGTCGCCGATCAGGCCAAGAGCAAATACAAGCCACGGAAGAGACTCACGAGGGGGCAAGCGACGCCTCTTCTTGGCAATGTAGCCGAGCCAAACGGCCACGCAGACGAACGACGTCACGACGAAGAGAGTGCGAGATAACTCGGGCATATTGTTCAGTAGGCGAGCCAGAGGATAAGAACGGTCCTAGAGCTATATCCAAGACTCCCATTTTTCCGCTGTTGCTTTTTGTATCTTGTTGGCGTTCGAAAACATTGCCGCGACATAGGAAGCCCCAATGGGTTGCCAGGCTGCATGTCATCGCCTATTCGGCATATGCTACGCTCGCTCAGCACCCTCGAAAGTTCGAAGTGCGAAGCACACGGCTCGATAGCCACATCTGTCAACGTCTGAGTACGCCGCTTGGAGCACCAATCATACGTGGTATTCTGGACTGCACCATTGAGTGAACTATACGTGAGCGGCGTTGATGAGCGTGGCTTCTTGACTGCGATAACCCCCGCGGTGCGCTGCCGACGGACTCCGAGTATTTTGATAGAACCCGCGAGCGTCTACCTCCTCGGTTCTGGCCGGGTATGCCGACGCCACGATGCTGGCGTCAAAGCGTGAGCAGCTACGCTACATTCCTTGCTTGTAGCTGGTGAGCACTTGCGTATTCGAGAGGCTATTCACGGACCTCGCTTAGCGAACGGAAGAGAGTGGGGCCGACGTTGTACGGGTGCTTACACACTGTACTGAGCTCATGGTCGCACTCATCGCAGATGGAACTGGCCAGAAGACTTCCATTGCACAGTCTTGACGTATGGCGACGCGCTAGACCACAATATAAGAGCTCTTCACGGACGTGCTGAGAGAGGCTGCAATCCTTTGGTCTTTCAGCATGCCTGCCTTGACAGTAGCCTCGCGGTCCGGACAACCAAAATCCTGCGATGTTTGGGTTCTGAGTCTGTAAGTCCCTCTTTCTCCATTGGAGTAGCACCATCTGACAATCCAACCCAATCAAGCGGCGCTGCAGTTGGTTAGCATCGAGCAGCCATACATCCCAGCATGACACTCGTATGCAAAGGGTAGTGCGTCGCACCTAGCCCAGGCGTAATGGTGCACGTAAGAGAATTGGCCGCTCTACTCCAAATCTCTGTCCAATGCGATGTGAATGTCATACACTTCGCGTACGTATCAAGATAACTCACAGCTTGCCGTAGTAGCGCAGTAACGTGGAGTGCCATAACCCTGAACGAGTTCCATGCCACCTCGCACTCTCCGACGGGAACGAACACACGGAGGGATTTCTCCATGAATAGCCTCGATCTGCGCCCGACTTCTCCCTGGAAGCCGTAGCTCTGCCGTGTGGTGAGCACGTATCGTAGGCTCCGAATGCTAGGCCATTGGGTTCTTGCTGACGGCATACTGGACCATAGATAGTGGCACATTGACGGAATATTCTACCATCTGCACGGCGGCTTGTCAAGCGCATGAAGAAAAGTTCTGCGAACAGAGAAGCCCGATATCCTCACCTATCAAGTTTCTTTCGTCACCACGACGCCAATCGCGCGGGTATGACACAGAGCGCAGCGCGGTCAGAACATGTCGTAGAAGGAATAGCCCACGCGTTGGCGGCAAGCTGGTCCAAATCCCGTCTGGCTCTCTACATCAGGAATACCTGAGTCCTTTCCCGTGGGCGGTACGTATTCCAAGGTGAGTGGATAGACATTGGAGCATGGTTCTGCTCTGCATTTCCGTATAAGTCAAAGTGATCGCCAATAGAGGTGCGTAACAAAGGAAGCACTCACTACCATCCTTTCTAGCGCCCCTCGATGTTCAGCCTGATGAGCGCTCCAGACGAGCGGAGCGCTTGCGGGAGCGGCCTCGTCTGGCCATGAGCCGATTCTCATTGAATTCCTAGGGAGTACTCCGGGACGACTGGCTGCCGAGGGTGCGCTGCGGGAATAGACACCTCCCAAGAGTAGCGTGTGAGCTTGCACAACATGGATCCGCTTACACCCTCTCACCGGACGCTCATCTGTCGTGCTGGAACAAGCGCGTCTAGAGCCGTGACGACCGCAGTTGACTCCGTGTCTAAAGAAGGAAGGAGTCCGCCTTTGCTGTGCTTGGGCGTATCTCTTGCCAAACTCAGCGGTGCGCATTGTCTAATCGCATTTGCTAATTCCCAGTGCAGCTGCGATGCCTTGTCCGAGCAACGCGGGTTGGGCCAACGGGCTCGGAGCGAACAATGACTTGGTCCCAATAGCCGACTATCGCATCCATGCAACACCGGATCTGACAGCGGCGCAGAGATCGCGCTACATGGGCGCGAGCCCTTGCAGGGTCCAACCCTCTCTTCAACCTGCGGGTGGAGCGTTGCATGAGCGCACGATAGTCCACGCCAAGAAAGACGAATCCTGATATTACCTCACTATTTTCTCTGCACACATGTTTTGTAAGAAACTCCCTCCGGAGACAGAACGTGAGTGCGTATGCAGTGCGCTCCGACCCCGGCGAAACAAAATGTAGCTTGATAGGGGAGAGAATCCGAGCGGCGGAGTAGGGTGCTTCCAGATTGCGAATGTCGTGGAGAAGTTCTCGCGAAGTGTACCAGTAGGTTCTCCATTATCGTCCCTCGATCGAGGCAATACGACGGAGATCGGGTGTTCTCATCTACTTCCATCTTCGCAAGCGGACGGTTTCAAAGTATGTTCCAAGTGGTCTTCGATCTATGACACGATGCTATATTCACTAACGAGGGCAGCGAAATATTGTCATACAAACCGGAGACCCTGCGCGGGGTGGAGCTTTGAGCTTGACACGAGTAGAGCCTGTACGCGATGTTTCATCCACATTGTATGCCCGAGATGCCAGCAGCTTCGACTGTACTTATGGAATAGGTGATTCTCTCTTGTCGGGGAAGTTGATCTCGACAGACGTCAGAATCTCGTCCTGGCACTGTAAGATGACAACGGCATACATACCACGCTGCACAATCCGATCAGATCAGAAAAAAATCTAGGACAGCATCGCCAGCGCCGGTTCCAACACCGTGTCCTTGGCGGTATCTCTAGACGCGCAGGTTGACTCACCAATGCACGCAGGGCCTCGCAGCCCCTGATGCGCCAGTTGCCCTCCGCTGCAAGTGTGCTTTGTAGGGGATATTGCGCCGGAGAACGTACTTTCTCTGCCTGGGCATCACAAGCTGTATTTCATACGCCCATGAGTGCGAATCGCGACGATCATATATCATATAGATTTGGTGGCACGAAGGTTTGGGCCGGGTAATGCTGCGAGAATCATCCCCCCTAGGGCGACATTTCAGCAGAATCGCCACAATCTGCCATTGCAAAGAAAATTTGTCATACTCACCCGGATCTGAAAGATTGTCGCTCGAGAGGTTGCGTGATAGCACGGTCTGCATTGTCACTGATGCCTGCGTGATAAGAACGCGGCGACGACTCTAAGTCACAAGCACGTCGATGCCGAGACACCGGCCTGTAGGACAGGCTGCAAAGATGCCAGGAATATGTGCCGCTCATAACGCTGCTGGCAGGTGATTCATTCCACACCAGCGAGAGTTCAGGATAAGCTGGGTCGTGGTGGAAAGCAACAACGGTTTTGGGGTGCGAATATGCACTGCCATCACCGTACCCAGAATGATAAACAAGGATAAATACTGCCAACTCAAACTAACCGTCTCTCCAGGCAAGCGCCCGTAGTCTGTTAGCTGATCACGGATTTCATCACGGCAACCAGCCATCTCAGGCCACCTCGCCCTCGCGCTATTGTATACCTGTTTGGATTATTCTGCCATCACAATATGTGCTCTCTACGCGACGCAATGACGAATGAATACTGCGGTTTTGTTCGACGCCCTGTGCCGTAAGGCCATCAGCAAAGGCTCCAGCGCAGGCAAACCACCAGCGAACTCCGCCTCCGCATCGGCGTCGGCCCCTCTCAAACGTTCCAGGGCCCGCATCAGCCTATTCTGGCATGCATGACCGAGCGCCCCTCTTGTGTGTGCGGTGCATCGTTGCTTAGTTCCTTGGTTCCTTACGCTCTCAACGCGTTTCCTAGTTTGGCGGCCAACACTGCGGTATGCACTGCTTCCGATATCCACGACGTCCTGACAACGCGTAGAGCAGAATACCGGAGGCAGACACAGGTGGGCGTGTCACAATGACGCCACACAGCGCTGATAGCCAGTTCTGCATACGATAACGGAAGGGCAACTTTCCAGCGCGGCGTGACACACGATAATGCACGCCACGATGTTACGCACCCCCACAGGTTATGAATACCATAACTTGAGGGGCGTCGTGCTACAGAGTGCCTCAGAATCTTTCCCCCATGTTGTTCCAGGCCATCGCCCGCGAGGTCAAACGAGTCCACTACCACACCACCACCGCAGCCCTCTTCACTGTTGCGGACATCAAGACCATCCTCGTTCCCATCGTGAGTATTCCTCTTCTCGAACGTAGTCCGGCGTTCGCTCACTGTTTTTCAAGACCGTCTTTGCCTGTGCTACAGCTCCATTGCATTCGCCGATCCACCTCCTGTCCGGCGTCGCCTGGACATGGTTCCACCAGCTGATGTGCAATGTGTCCAATCAAGCACGCAGCTCTGAGGAGGACGCGGTCAACAAACCATGGCGCCCCATCCCTACTAGCCGTATCACGGCATCGCAAGCCCTGATGCTTCGCTGGTTCCTCGTTGGCCTGTGCATTGCATACTCCGCCGTGTACGGGTTTGATGTCGCCCTCGCCTCGTTCTCGCTGTTCATCACCACGTTCGTCTACGATGAGCTCGGCTTCGCCGGCCACTACATTGGCAAGAACTTCTGCAACATCGGCGGTTACGTCAGCTTGGAGATTGGCGCGACCAAGCTCGTTGGTTAGTATCGCCTACCCTGTGACTTTCGACGCTTTGCTCTCATTTCTGACAAACATCATTCATAGGCGCCGTTCGCGACTTCGACCAGACGTCCATCATGGCGTGCGTCCTCAGCGGTGCCCTTATCTTCACCACTATTCAGGCCCAAGACTTCGCCGATGTCGAGGGCGACAAGCTCCTAGGCCGCGTCACCATACCGATATGGGCACCGGAGCTTTCACGAGTAGGCACGCTCCTCCTCATGTGCGCCTGGTCGCTCTTCCTACCATGGTACTGGGAGATCGGAGCGCCGGCGACGCTTGCGTTCCTGGCGCTCGGAACTTTCGTTGGCCTGAGGTACTACCTGCTCAGAAACACGGAAGCAGACAAGCGATCTTACGTTCTCTACAATGTACGTCGGGCTTCCACCGGGGTGACTAAGCGTTTTCGCTGACATTTACTCCGTATAGGTCTGGTTAGTGTTCGCGCATATTATGCCGCTTAAGCAGCGACTTTGGGCTTCAATGTAGGGGGATTGGTTATTATCAAGAGGGATCATTGCTAGACGTTCCGATACTGTTGTTTCATCATGTAATCGTATTAAATGATACACTACACCGCATGGAGAATGCCCTGGTAATACGAACTCAAAGTGACATACGCGAGACGCCTGAACGTCAGCCCGAGTGCCACCGTCACCGAGCCCGCAGCTAGCCCTGTAACAGCGGAGTACAACCTCCGGGCACGAAGAGATGTTTGAAATGTGCTTCGAGTGTAAGGGCTTTACTCAAGCTATGAGCTACCATGCACGTCACACTGGAAGTTGAACCTCACCATATCGCACTGGCGATCATACGCCGTTGACTGAATGTCAAGTCTATTTCTGACCCAGGCAGGGACTTCCTGATCCCAAGGAGGCGTTCGGCAGATGATACTGGCGCAGCCGAAAGTGACAATGCCGACGCAGAATCGGCGAGGCTCTATCGCTCGTAAGAAAGGGCCGGTAGCCCCTCGGAAACCTTCTCCTTGTCAGTGCGCAAGCGTGGCGTGCTACCAGCCACTGTGCCGAGCTCAAAGGGAGAACCAGAAGAATCACCGCCTGGGACCACAACCTTCGACCAGCGCCACAAGGTAGTGTGAACGTTCGTTCACGTAGTACGAGACTCGGACATATCTTTAGCGACAACATCTGCGTGTTATTCGATTAAGGCGCACATTGACGTTCTAATAATAAGCGACATCTACTAGTTCGGAGTCGGTAGTAATTGCACATCATTTACAATAGCTCAAGGCGAACAGGAAGCCATGGACCCTCCTCCTCACGACCTACAGCCCAAGACTGAAGGCTGGATGAAATTCCCAACTGGATGTTGTAACCAGAATCCTTGATCAAGAACTTCCTCATGATGTTGGTCATGACGACCTAGAGATTGAGAGTTAGTGAATACATGTACGCCTCGGGGTCGGGC
The DNA here is from genome assembly GCA_022385745.1 of Cubamyces sp. BRFM 1775. Lineage (NCBI taxonomy): Eukaryota > Fungi > Basidiomycota > Agaricomycetes > Polyporales > Polyporaceae > Cubamyces > Cubamyces sp. BRFM 1775. The sequence continues at coordinate 25,195 of MU278524.1, forward strand.
GGTGTTCCACATACCTTGTACTCGAAGACGGCTAGACAGAGTAGTGATTGAGCAACGTTGCTTTGAAATCGAGACACGGTAGGAAGACTACTTACCCAAACGGATACCAGGGCAGTGCCTAGGACCGTCACTGAAGGACAACATGTTGCCCCACCCAGAAGTGAGTTGCTCGCGAGGTGGGAGATCTCCGAGCCACCGCTCAGGGCGGAACTCATCAGCATCCTTCCAAACGTGATCCATGCGATGCACAGCGATAATGGGAATAATGACGGCCTGAGTAGAGGAGGTTGTGTCAATGCCAGCGATGAGTGCTTTCTCGAAGGCCACGACGATACGAACCTGGCCGGGCGAAATGGGCACTTCCGTGATGAGACGTCCATCGGGGCCCTTTACGGGATAGCGCAACGGGATGAGGTCTTCCTTGGTCGCCACACGCTCCATGTAAGGCAATGCAGGATACAGACGGAGACTGCATAATTTGTGAGTTCGAAGATGTCGTTTGAGGCGCAAAGTAACCAGTACATACGCTTCTTTCATGACTGCATCCAAGTATGGCAGGCGGTTACTGAAGTCATCGTAGTTTGGTTCGCCAACGAACTCGTCTAGTTCCTCGCGGAGACGCTGTTGCTTGTCAGGGTGACGGGACAACTCATAGAGCGTGAAAGCGAGAGTCTGAGACGTCGTTTCGTGTCCCGCAACACTGTGATGCATTCAGGATAATGACGACAAGGAGAAGGGAGTTGCAGGAGAATCGACGTACATGTAAGTAGATATCTATGACAAGTATGTTAGTTGTCAACTATCATGTCGGGAGGTTTTGCACATTACCTGGTCATACATCAATTGCTGCGTAAGCTCCCCACTCTTGTAAGCGTCCACTGGAACGAGGGACACATCGATGAGCGTTCGTTCCGACCAGGAGGATTAGACGAGTACGCACTCATCAACGTTAGCAGGTCCCTGTGGTTCGACGAGTCTTTGGCGCCGATGTCCTTGTCACGACGCAGAAGCTCACGAGCAACGCCCCTCTGCACGGCAGCTTAGTCAACGAATGCCGAGATGGACAAAGCCTCGGTCTAGACTCACGTGTATGGCAGCACGCGCAGCGCCTTGTGCTTGGATGATTGGGATCGGTAGCTTGTTCAGGAAGGTAAAGCGGCGGAGAAGCATGAGCAGCTGCAAACATTAACCTTAGGTCATCCGAACACGCGCCTAGTGATCAGACCAGCTTACGAAGAACGCCGCCTTGCGTTTGGCCATGGCAACTCCGCGGTGACGACCATCCAGAATATCTCGGGCCTCCGGGCCATTGCCACCCTCGAAATCGAACGAGAACGCCTGAACCAAGTCAGTACTCGTCACACGTGATAAGATAGTAGGGTACTGACAGCACGACCAATAACGTTCAGCCTGATGAAGCGTTAGTTTGAGGTAGGTATCTATGTGGACGTTGAGGTAGACTTACGCAAGTTTGGACATCCATTCTACCATGTTGAGGGGCTCTTCGTCACCCTCAGTCGCTACATGTGCCGTCAATTCATCAATGACCTGACTCGCTCGCGTCAGATCTTTGAGAACCCTTGAAAGAAGGGTAGATCAATACCTGCGCAACGCCATGCCGAACTTCATGCGACATTGCCTTCACATTCTCCCGCCTAGAGCCTGTTCAATACCTCGAACGGATGCACAATCAATGCAACTTACGTGAGAGCGGGCGCCAGCTGATTGCGCAGCCGCCTGTGTTCTTCTTCGCCTTCCACCCATCCGACGCCCTTACCAAGGAGTCGGGCAGCGCGCGGCCTTACGACTTCACTGTGGTCTAGGATCTCACCGTCAGCGCGTATCTGAGGGGAAGCGCATCAGGATACGAACGGTAGTCATAGATCCTCCTGTGCATGATATGCGTGATCCCTCCGGGATCCCCGAGGACAAGCTAGGAGTAGCGTCAGTACGCAGTGATTTCACCAAGTAAACCAATCGCACAATGTCTTTGGCCTGGCTTTCCGTCAGTGATGGGTAGCACGGGAAGTATAGTCGCAACGCACCCCTAACGCAGCCTTGATGCGGAATGTCAGACCAATTTCCTGCGACCAACGTCTGATGGCGACGCCGGGCGTGCCTGTAAAAATCGCCCTCTCGTGGCCCCAGAGCGTTTCCGCCCCATCCTGCATCGTCCGTAAGCATGTCATACATTGGAAGTTCCAATTGATAGATATTCACCGGAGTTGGAAGAGCTCTGACACCGGCGTATCGTGCACGGTTCCTCCGCCAAACGGCGAAGAGAACGAGAGCGATACAGACCCAAGGGAAGAAAGTTGAGTAGCTCTGCTCGCTAGGCATAGCGTCAGGTTTGTTGGTTGTGCGAGTTGCTGTTGGGATTTGCCGCTGGGAAAGATAACGCTGCCGCGCGGACGTGGCCAGAAGATGTCTGTCGACGTCTTAAATCAGAGGTGATCATGAGCGTTTCGAAGCCCCGGATTGGCGATATCGACTCGATGTATAACATCCGCCCAAACCGTACACGAAACATGGTACGATGCTTTGGAGGTGCCCAACTTGTCGACATGCGCGCACTAGGAGCGCCGTGGTCAGTACAATGCAGTGTTGTACCCGATTGGCGGATGTGATACCTCTAAAGTGTGCTCAAACGGAGTGATCAACTGCGCCCTGTTCCTGCGGGGGTGGTGAAGTTTGCAAGATGTCAAAGAAAACGCGGAAGGGAGGGGATGAGAATTCTCGTATGATACGCCGAATGCTATTCCGAGCAATCACGGAGCGCTGTTGTGGGCCAGCGCAATGCCGCTGGCGCCCGTTCACGCCACTGATGTTGATAGGCATGACACACATCTCTTACGCTCTACTGACAGGCAGATGCGAAGGGTCCGACGGTAGCGCATGCTCAGCATCGCAGGTAAAATTCACACCGATGGATCATACGCGCTGTGCAATATCTAAGCGAGTATCGAGACAGTGAGTCAACGTATGTCTCAGATGGCGATGCACAAAACGCACAGTTACGGCGGGTACGCATCCAAGCAGGATTGGCAAAGCCTCGCCATACTCAGCACTGAGGAATAGCTTGGCAGAGAGTTCCGATGTAAGCCGCAGTATATTTGCTCAGATGTCATCCGGGAGCTCGTGCGACGTGCGTAATATCGAAAATGACAAGTTTGCCACGTGTTCGTCTGAATCACTTATGCCGACTGTGAGGACGCAGAACAAGATAAAACGTGTCAATAGAGCTCGCGGTGCTCAAATCAGTTCCTAGAGTGGCCAACAGCTCCAGCAAAGGTAAGAACTAGATCTGAGTTGGCGGAAGCTGGCAAGAGGGTCGTGTGACTGTGCACAGTGGGCAAGACACGGAATGTCACATGCACGTGCATCAATGTCACGTGATGATTGCCACCGTGATTCGCTGAAGCGAGCTGCAAGTATACTCTCAGACACTCTCTGAATCCATGACGTCCCAAGCATTACAATACCTCGCTTTTCATTCGTACATCGGCAGGCTTACAAGGCCAAAGTCATGGTACGAAGTGCTATATCCAAGCATCCAAGGCCGCGACGCGATCGACTCATCAGTAATGTGTGAGCTTCACGCGTATGATACGTTGAGCTTATGATCTAATTGATGTGTATGTATATCCAACAGGTGGCTCCAACTTTGATAACGGCTCTTGTAAGCAACATTGAGCGACGGACGCGCAGATACTGGTCGTCAGTCTGCACGATAACATCTGTAGCCTCCATTCAGGAGTGCTCCTTGTGCTGGAACGTGTATTACGGCGTGTACACGCGGTATCACGCCGATGTCTTGAGAGAAACATCGAAGACCCCAGGGCGGCATTCTGAATGTAAGAGCAGGCAAGTATCCGCAACCTCCACCATGTTACAAGTGTCGCGCGGGACATGCCACGTTTTGGAACCACCGAAGTGCTTCACGGCTGCGCCAATTAGGAGACGGATGCCTTCCATTGGCTACCATCTGGAGGCGACGTTCCCATGATCTACTCACGCTGAGGCAGCTGATTCCTCACACCGTTGATATAGCAGTGTGCACGTTTCGTGTCTGGTGAATGAATATTCGTGGGAAGGACACAACGCTAACTTAAAGATCTTAGATTTTTTGCAGCGGAACGTGTACAATCTGCCTGACATCTACTGGCTGCAAGTTGGCTGTCTGGCCAGCTTCACTGAGTGCTATTTAAGGGGGATCACAAGCGTCGAAACAAACTGGACATCCCCATCTGCTCATCTCAAGGCCTGCCATGGAGCTTCATCTTGCATCACAGCCCCATCTCGAGCTCGCACCCATGATGCAGATGCTCCCTGTCCCACCGCCGGCATACTCTGCTAACGTGGAGGCGTCCCGCCAGCAGTACAAGACGATTTTTATCGAGATCTCACGAAGCCACCAACGCCCCCATCTCCCTCTAGGTAAGGCGATCGATACGCTACTGGAGGCATACTCGGATCGGAATAGTCACGATCCCTTCTTCGCAGACGAGAGCTATGTCACGGAAGACCACAACATTCCTGTCGAGGGCGGAGGGATAGCCATCCGTTGCTACAGACCGACTGCCAATGACGATGATACGTTTCCTCTCCTTGTGTGGACGCACGGAGGAGGTAAGTCCAGGTTTGGTTCTGATGGCAGTCCCAGTGATGACAGGAGCGACGCCAGGTTGGCTCTTCGGCGATCTTGATTCGGACGACTACTACCTCAAGCACCTCACCGTCGATATGCGCATGGCCATTGTGAACGTCGAGTATAGGTGCGCTTGAATTATGTACGATGTATCAGGCACAAACTGAGCTATGTGACTAGACTCGCTCCAGAACATCCGTTCCCCGTAGGCCTCAACGATTCCTATGCAGCGTTGAAATGGGTAAGCCCTCTGACATGTCCTTCCACACCGCCTGTGTTCAATCCCATCATAGAGTGTCGATAACGCACATCGTATCAAGGCCGACTTAGCGAAGGGATTCATCGTCGCAGGGCAGTCGATTGGCGCGAATTTCACAGCCGTCTTGACACATCGCGCTCAGCAAGATCCTACATTCAGTAAGCGTCCGGTCACTGGCCAGGCCCTACAGATGCCAGTTACGGTGCACCCTGACGCCGTACCCGATGAGTAAGCAGTTCCTCGCTCACAGCGATACTTCCGTTAGCGGCTTACTAGATTCGAACTGCCAGATTGAGAGATACGATGACTGCGTTCGAGCAGAATGCTCACGCTGCGGGAATTTTGTTGGCCAGCCATATGAGAGACTACTATGGTACGTCGGGAGATACGCGTGCTAGCCAGTAGTCTATCCTTGCACGATACGAGACCTGACGTGCGCAATGCGATAGACACGCTACAGGGTCCTCCCACCCACCCGGAGCTGTCGCCGCTCCTCCAGCCCTCGTTCGAGGGATTGCCACCCGCGTACGTGCAAGTCTGTGGGCTTGACCCGGTGAGGGACGATGGCATCGCCTACACAGAGAGGCTCAAAGCAGCCGGAGTACCAACAATATGCGACATGTAAGTGGTATACCGAGTGGACGCCATCTGCCGCGCTGACGTTCCTGATTCGCTTGCGCCATCTACAACGCCCAGATATCCGGGTGCCCCTCATTGCTTCCACCTGGTTTTTCCTGACACGGAGATTGCGAAGAAACTTGACGACGACTTCAGGAATGGTATTCGATGGTTGCTCGCGCGCGCACCAATGACGCAGTAATTCCGAGATGATGATTGATCGCGTACGATCGTGCTAGGAGGTGCGTTGGCTGAAGCCAACATGTATGTGAGTTGCCCGTCGCCTATAATAGCGCGCCGCAGATCAAGGGTGCTCATGCTACATGTACAAGTTGTTATGACCGGCCGGTACATGCTGACAAGTATAAGGACATTCGTGATAAGTGATAACAGAAGCCTAGAAACGAGGGGGCTGTATTTCGTACCTAAAGCAATACACGTCAGTTCAACGACCTATCATCTCGAAGGATGACGCGACGTACAGCTCCTCCAAATATTGAACCTCCTCAGCGCTGAGCGCCTTACCGGTCACAATGCTCTCTTGAAGGCGTGTGGGCTGGTTCACGAAGGGGCGCATGTCGTTCAGCACGCGCCCATCAAAACTCGATCGTCTGGATGCTGACCGTGTTCGCACCCGTGATAGGTGTTGTCACCTTCGACGCGACCCATAACAAAGCTACCTGGCTCATCGCCCAACCGTTCTTTCGTGCCAACTCCTCCACACGCTCTATGATCTTCTTGTCGGACGCGCGGCGCGGCTTCTCGAAGGGTGTGCCTGTGATGGTCTTTGTCCGGTCGGTCTCAGTACCAAGCGGCCGAGAGAGGTGGCCGTCCATGAGCGGGGAGTACGCCAAGACCCCCACACCCTTGTAGTTGCAGTACTCCAGCAGCTCGAGCTCCTGTCTATCATTCAACGCGCCTGCACAAAGTCGCGGTAAACTCTGGGCGTACCGGAACACGGTAAAGCAGTGAGTACTCGACCTGGATGCACACAAAGGGCGTCCAGTGATTCAGCTCTGCCACGCGCTGCATCTCCGCAAACTGCCATGCTTTCATATTGTTTGCACCCAGATAGCGCACCTTCCCGCTCTCCACAAGGTCGTGAAGTGCTTTCATTGTCTCTGTGATGGGCGTGGAGGGGTCGAACATATGTACCTGCAATACATCAATGTACGATGTATTGAGGCGCTTGAGCGATGCTTCGACTTGATTGAAGAGCGCAGCACGCGAGAGCCCACCCTGGTTGACGGAGTCTCGGGTTCCGTTGAGGTGGGTCATAAGGACCGTTACCGCTCCTGGGTCTGGTGACACGAGGAAAAACACCTTGGTCATGATGACAAGGTTTTCTCTAGGAATGTCGTACTGCCAGAGGTAGAGCGTCATTACATTGACTTCCGTCTTTAGCTGCTCCTTGGACTCACCTTCTCAATGAACCTTCCTACCATCCTCTCGGAGTCGCCGTTGGAATAGAAGTTCGCGGTGTCAATAGTGTTGATACCCAGATCCCAAGCAGCCTTCATGAGGGGGAGACCCTGGGAATGTCGAATGTCAGTGGCTTCGAGTTCATAGTCAATGAATTGCCATCATCCACGATAGTCCGTACCTTGTCCTCGCCCAGAACCCAGGGTTGAATCAAGCCGGTCAAGTGAGCGCAATTGCATCGATGGACTGATCTGTACTCACACTCCACTTAGGGTTACCGACGGTCATCCCTCCGAGCTACTCAGTTGTGAGCCACACTTCTCATAGAGATTTGACACACATTAAGCACGTACAACAGGGACGGAGACGCGGAGGCCACACTTGCCAAGCTGGCGATACTCTGCTGTAGGAGTAGGCATGTCCGAGTGTTCGAGAAAGAAGCTGACGGTGTTCGTGACGCTTGGTAGACCGTAGAGACGGGTTTGGAGGGTGCCTTTCGTGTATGACCCCCTCTTAACGTCGGGGCTGTAAGTGCAGCAACATTGAACACAACTCCCTGCTCAGGGCGGTATCGGATTTGCATACAGGGGGGGCGTGAGGTGACGTACATAGCGATACCCGCGCTGAGAGACGCGCCCGCCACCAAGCACGCCCTGATGGTGAGGGGCGAATTTAGGGGCGTACTAGTGAGGGAGCTCGTGTTGATCCATGTGGTTTGGCGGCGTGCTAGTTGGTGTCTGATATCCATGTTTCATGGTCAGTGGTCAGCGCGAATTCACGTAGCACAATCTCCATACACCAGGTACCTCAGACGAGCGGAGCCTCTTGTCGTCATTCGCCTCTCAGTAGAACGAGTATACATCTCACAGATATCTTGAAAACGCAAGGACTTCTGTAGCCGACATCGTTAGACGTGGCAACAGTGTAGACTCGTCCGATTTCATTGCATGGCTGTAAAAACATTCTTCTGAAACCGCTATGGTCGATCACAGGTCAACGTCCGCCAACCATCTGTTGGCAAGTTCCAAAGACTCCACGGGTTTGTCATACGGCGCCTGGTATCCCCGATTCAGCTTCTGCAAGTTCGCACAACTGAGACGAATGCACGTACCAGATGACCAGCCCCTACGATAGTTGCGAACGTCAGCCCACCACCGCTCCTAGTCAACCCAGCGACGTTGCCATCCATAGTCCATGCTCTGAGGGGTCGACTCCTGTACTCCTCCTGCTTCGTCCATTCCAAGGCCAGCGTCATCCTCTCATTGCCGATCTGTGCATACGAGTTAATGAGCACATGTGGTGACGAAGCCTGGGTGTCGAAGGTTGAGGTCATACCCAGTTACATATGAAGTCTGTGTCCCCGACGTATACAAGAGCGCGGATACCGCGCTCAAGCAAGGCGGCCAGATGGTATTGGGCTGGGAATGAGAACCAATCGATGGTTTTGTCAAAGTCCTCAGCAACTTTCCGAGACCCGAAGGAGAAGTTGCCGCGCTTCGGTGGGTCAACACCCAATAGCTCTTGCGTTTTGTTGCTGCTCAAGAAGTCTTCGAGGTACCTATAAACGTGGACATCATGATCTGTCAATATCTACACGACGTATATCCGTATTCCAGCGACGGACTTGATGATGGGATAGCAGTCCTGCATATCCACCCTGCCGGGGCTGACAGTCTTGGTGTCAAGGCAATAAACCTGGGATGACATGCTCGCAAGTGCTCACCACAGACGCGAGCGGTCGTAGGCATTATGATCTGTGGAATTTGTTGCATCAACTATATTCCATCCTGTGCAAGCGGAGACGCCTACTCTGGAAGAAATCAGCCAGACCCACTATACAAAACGAAACGGCCGCCTTGCAATCGATAGCGTCGAACTTGTCGACACAGGACGCTGCAAAACGTTGTTTGCATCGTGGGACCTGAGTTACAAGCATTTGACACAGTGCATGGACGGCGGAAGAACGCGCCGCTTACGATCTGCTTCATCTTGACACACGAGCTGTGAACAGTCTAATTCAGTATCAGTGGACATGTGTCGGCACACAGTGCGACGTACGAGATGTCCAGTATCGGCGGGAACGTCGGATCCGCACACTGCGCATCGTAATATGAGGGCATCATCGTCCCGAAGTCCGTGCATCCGTTTCCTGCCGCGACAAATTCATATCGTGAGTCTGCGTGTACTGACATACGATAAACGTACCTATCATGATAGACGTCAGGTTGATTGGGGTGATGCCCGCTTTTTGCAGCTCCGCGTTGCGGTCGTATATCGTGGAAGCAAAGACAGGGATGTAACGCCCCTGATGATTACCGTGAGCTCAACATCACCCTGAGTTGAGATGCCACTTTGACTCACTCCATACGATTCGCCTGCAAGATGAAGAGCCCTACCCTTGAACTTGGTGAAATGCTCGAAGAAAATCGCCATGAAGGCAGCTATGTCATTAGCAGCCTCCAAGGTAGTTGTCTGCCGACGACCGCATACGAAACGTTCGTATGTTCAGTACTCTGCCGTACGGAGCAAACGCAAGGACTGACAGTGGACTCTCCATAATCGGCGTAGGAGAACCCGACATCCACAGGCTGATCGACGAAGAAGATGTTCGCCTGTTCGTTCCAGGACCAAGGGTTCCGTTCTGTACTGTTGGAGCTTACTGCTCGGCAGGGGCCTGTGGTATACATTAATTACCGCCCTCGCACCACTGACCGTAGATACAAGGCGGCAATTACGACGTACCAAGTTCGGTGAACAGCCCCACCGAGGAGGAGCCGCCAGGACCGCCATTAGTCCAATAGATGACATCGTCCCTGTCGGGGTCCCGCCTACTCTCAAAGAAGTAGAAAAAGAGGTGGCGCGCTTCAGTGACGTCTATGTATCCGGTGTATGCTCTGTAGAAGATAACAGACATTGAGACTATTGGGCGGAAGAACTACGGTGAAGCCCACCTCGCTTCCTCTTCGCATATCTGCGTCTGTTTGACGCGGACGCTGTGCCTAGGAAACGCCGGGTGACTGAGGCGCGTGTACTCCGATAGAGATAGTGACTTGAGGTCACCAATCGGGGTGAACAATCCCTCGTCATAGCTACTAAATGTGCTTTGGAGGAATCCTGCTTGCGAGGGTTCCTGTAGCGCGGAGTACGCTGGGAGGAGAGCCCCTGCTAATGCAAGAGCCACAATCTGGAGACGCATCTTCCCGAGAGTCTGGAACCGGGCTTCAAGTTGAAGCTGTGATAACACTTGCGAGTCTGCAAAGCAATTAGCATCGTCATTTTTGGCATGAGTGCAGGGTAGGAGCGTACCGCGAAGGCTGAACTTGCCAGTGAGGACGCGTGAGTCAATATGCGCAACCGTAGCATACGGTATTTATACGCCAGTTCAGATAGAGCCAAGCGCGTGTACTCCGCCGTAGCGTACGTATGACCATGTGTGAGCACACGGGTACAGCCCTCAGAAGCCAGTGAGAATACTGCGGTCCGGGAGAGGCGTTACAAATGTGAATGGCCTTCTCGCCGGTCTGTGCCTCGCCGCGGCGATGATCCGTATTGACTTCATTGGCGCCTGGATCCATAGCGACTACAGAGGAAAGTTTTATAGGTAAGATCAAGGCCCGCAAAGCCACTTGAAGGCCAGGTTGAGTACTACCGTGACATCGAGAGGGACAAGCTGGCTGAGTCTAAAAGCAGGTGCAAGTGCATACGAAGTACTTACTCAGTAGATAGGGGATATTGTCTACTTGTACATAAGTATATCCTATCATTGGAACGATAATCTGTGTAGACGCACATAGTATCCAGACATTAGCGGCTATCAGCCCGCATACAGTATATTTGGAACTCCGAATATCTGGCTTTCTTGACGCCTATGGCACGCGATCAACGACGATTTGGTTAAACTCCAACGTAGCCCTCACGCGAGTGAGATGTGGGCATCTCGGTGTACCACAACATGCGCGTTCGAGGTCGCAATCCATTTGCAGCCATTTTCCGAGCTACTTACACACCCCGAGCTGACCTAATCTGCGTTGAACAGCCGAGCTACGGAGACCACTGCATACGCATGTGGTCTTGTATCGCAATCGTCCCTCTCTGAACACAAGGAGCAATAACGTTTTCACCCATTCACCGGAGCTGCATCACATCGCGTCGTGTGGTGTACATTCTGAGACGCACCCGCCTTGGTCCTCAGACGCGAAGCCGTAATCTCCAGTCATGCCATGACATCTCTCGTCACTGCCAGTGGACACAGGACACGACGGACACCGGCAGTACCGCTCGGATTCAAGTGGCCATGATCTAAGGCACGAGCACCGCGGTGATACTTTGGCGTGGACATCCAGGAACGAAATGCTGTGGCCCCAAGAGATTTCGGCTGCAACTTGCAGTGTGTCCGCATGTACGGCTACGCCAATGTCTTCATATTCAGGTTACAACAACTGACTAACGGCAACTATCCTCCGGATCTTGTTAGATTTGAGAAGCACATCGTTCACCGGGTTGTGCTGATAATTGCATCCATTGTAGCATGTGCACTGAGAACGACGATCCGGGACGTATGATGGCACGCTTAGGACGGCGTCACTGGCATCATGCTCTCCCTCGTTTATATTCCTATGCGTGTACGGCTGACGTGGCCGCGCGTATCCGCTCTTACCCATCGTACGTCGTGAGATTCCGACGACCATATTGGTGTCTGACGTCGGTGCAATAGGCTTTTCAGCATCGTTGCCACGAACAGAGGCGCCAACTCACCACAACCACTCTTACCGAGCATACCACAGACGATCAAAGTTTCATAGCGGAGACGCATGAATGGGGTGGCCGCCTCCATACGACGGTGGACTACGCCGCCACGTTGCAACAACATTTCAGCGTGGCATTGAGCGGGATACAAGGGCGGGGCCACATACGGCGGTAAGAAGCCTGCCTTCCTTGTCGGTTAATCCTGATAGGGTGTTCATGCGACAGATCTCCTTGAGATGTGCCTCTTACGCTCATCTTTGCGTTTGCATGATCGTCCACCGCGTCTCATACACGCTCACAATGACTGCGTGGCTCACTTCCGGCGGCCGAGATGCTCATCCCGCCGGTCGGAAGTGGTCGAAGTGGTTGTGACAACGCTAACACCTCAATCATGGCGCGTATCGGTATCCGGATGCGCTGTGAAGGGTCGTATCCTACAGTTACTACTGGTGTTGTCGCGCCACTTTGAGCATGGCTGCGAACACCCCTGCTCGGGCTATGAAGACTCGGGAACTGCATTGTCGCTCAAGACACATTAGAGGTATAAGGATGTGAGAGGCAGACTGGATATCCTCAGACAACAGCTTCACGGCCCAGCCCCAACGCCCCAACCAACTTTCATCCTCGTCGCCTTCCTTCTTTCTTCCTTGAGAATGGCTCAAGTGGACTGGCCCATGGAGTTGAACAACTACTGCCAGAAGAACAAGATCACCATGTCGTGGAATCAGACTTCGATTGGCCCACAGAACGCTGCGACTTGGACCGTTCTCGCCATCAGTAGGCCAAACCGTGATACCGACCTCGAATTCTACTCACACTTATATGTGCAGTCGGCGGGACGGAGTATGGCCGTGGCTCAGCTCGAAACTCGAAGCAAGCGAAAGCTATCGCCGCTGAGATGGCCCTCCGCGCTCTTTGGCAACAGCGTGGACAGTAAGCCTTGTGTGAGTGCTCCCTCAAGCTCCCAGGATTTCCATGTTGATCTCATAGTATGAACAGCTAAATCCCATCCTCGCATCACATACGCTCAACATAATTGGAACTTATACGCACTCTACGTCTAATCCCGCATCTTGTAGCAATTAGCATCTCTACATCACGCCTGACTGGATCTGTATGCTCTAGGGACTACTTGTCTCTCCATAGGCCTCGCTCATATCTCCCCGACACCGCTTCCATCCTCGTTATCCTCGTGCCTGTGCTCTCCTCGCCACGCTACCTTGAACCGCATACTTATGCTTTGATGCGCTGCTCTCCTGTCGAAATGCTATCTGCTTTGGCTGTTTCACCATGTCCCCGTCTAGTCGTCCCCGCTCCTCTGACTGCCGGTGGGCTCTTGCTTGACTTCGCCTGCTGACTTCGGCCTTCGAAGGCGTCGCGAGTGATACACGCTCATTGCTCTGGCCTCTGGCCTCTTGGCATAATCAATCCAAATACACGCTACCAACCGCTAAGTATCGTACAATGGTCAGGACGCATAGACTTGAACCGCTCGTAAACTAGATCACAAAGACACGCCCGCAAGCCATCGATTCGCCAGCTCGAGCGATTCCACAGGTTTGTCGTATGGCGCCTATGCAACCGCACGTCGATCAATAACCCTAGACCATAGACTAAGAAGAGGAACGCGCACCATGTGCCCAGCTCCTGCGATCGTCGCATAGGTCAAGCCTCCTCCGCTCCTAGTAACGCCAGCCGCCTCGCCATCGACCACCCAATCCTTCAAGGCGTCAGCACGGAAAGCAGCTTGCCCCGACCACTCAAGCGACATCGTCATCTTCTCGTTACCGATCTGCAAACGGAGCCGCGTTCGAGTTACCGTAGAGTCATCAGCGCCGGAATCTTGGGAAAGCAGAGATGACCTCACCCAGTTGCAGATGTAATCGGTGGCACCGACGTATATCAGGGCCCGGATACCGCGCTCGAGCAGCGCGCCGATGTAGAACTGCGCCGGGAACGCATAGTGGTCAAGATTCGCCCAGAACGCGGCGCTGACGGTGGGCGAGTGTCGGCTAAAATTGCCGCGCACGGCAGTATCAACCCCAAGGAGCTCTTGCGTATGCGCATTGTTGAGGAAGTCGTTGATATCCCTGTTACAGCACGTTAAAATCTGGAAGCAGTGCGTGAAAGAGGACTGACTGCATGATTGGGTAACACTCTGCGATATCCGAGGCTCCCTTGCTACGGTAGAAGTCAGCTTCACGTTCTCAGTGTACTGAAACGGAAGCTCACCAGGGTCGAGCGCGGTCATAGTGGTTCAAATCTAGAGCAGTTATATTAGTGACATTGTACATCCCAGATTGTGACTCCACGGCCTGACCTCTGAACAGCTCGGACATGGCCGTGCTACAGAACGTAGCCGCCGCTGCACAGTCGATCTTATCTACCTTATCCACGCAAGACTCCTTGTACCGCTGCTCGCAACGGGGAACCTGTGCTAGATTTCAGTCAGCGGTAAGGCATATGGTGCAAGGGCTACTCACGAGCTGCTTCATCCGCACGCAGTCACTGCAATCTTGTTCATATACTCATCACTTTGACTACTCAGGTTTGATGTACGTACGAGATGCCTTGCACCGGCGGGAAAGTTGGGTCCATGCACTGCGCTTCATAGTAGGACGGGAACATCGTCGTAAAGTCTGTACACCCGTTGCCTACCATCCAAGGTTGAGCCTCCCCCTGCTACCAGAACACGGATGCAGGCCTACCTATCATGATCGACGTGAGGTTGATAGGTGTCACGCCTGCCTCGATGAGCTGCGCGTTCTTGTCGTAAATGGTCGAAGCGAACACTGGGATGTACCGGCCCTGCGGTCACGTTCAGTTGGCAACGGGCCCGTGAGATGGCGTCAGACTCAACTCACTCCATAAGACTCCCCGGCCAGATGGAGGGCACGCCCCTTGAACTTCGTAAGATGTTCGAAGAAGATCGCCATGAACGCTGCGATGTCGTCCGCAGCTTCCATCGTGGTGCCCTGGAATACTATGAGCTACGCGCGCCATAGAGGCTTTCGAGACGCTCGGTGACTTACAACGGACTCGCCATATTCGGCGTATGAAAAGCCGACGCTCACAGGTTGATCCACGAAGAACACGTTGGCGTGTTCGTTCCATGAGTATGGGTTGGGTTCCGTGCTATTCGCGCTTGTCACGCGGCACGGACCTGAAGGCTGGACGTCAGACTTACCGCATACCAGTTCGGGAGGATACCAGCGATGCATACCCAGCTCCATGAATAGACCCATAGACGAGGACGCTCCTGGACCGCCGTTGGTCCAAAAGATGACATCGTCAGTGTCAGGGTCGCGGCGGCTTTCGAAGAAGTAGAAGAACAGGTGGCGCGCCTCGACGTCGATGTAGCCGGTGTAAGCTCTGTGGAGGATATCCTAGAGCGTCAGCGTCCATAGCCATTGTACCGCTCTCGGCGATTCCAGAGCCATGACGACGTACCGCACCGATCCGTCACAGAAGTTGGACTCCTTGACGCGCACGTTGTATTGAGGAAAGGCCGGATGCTCGAGCACCGTGAAATCTGTCGCATCGAGGGCAGACAGGTCTCCGATAGGGGTGAAAAGGCCCTCGTCGTATCGGCCGTGCGTGCTGCCCGCGGCGAAAAAGGTTTGCGCTGCGTGATGCAGCGCCTGCAGATGCGGCCGCGAACGCAACAAACGCAGTCAGACAGAACGTTATGGCGATCATCTTGCGCTTCGGTGCGGCACCGCTCCTAACTGACACTGGTCAAGGAGCGCAAGCTCCGTCCAGAGGATAGAAGATAAGGCCTAAGGCGGTGCACGGCCCACATTGCGATGTCGAGCGGGAAAATACCCACGTTCGGCTAGCCGTGGGTAGCGTTAGGATGCTAGCTCAATGGAGAAGAACACCATTCACCTCAAGAGCTATTCTTGCATCCTTCGGCTTCGGGAACTCTGTCAGGCAGTATCGTGGGACAACGCATTGTACCTCAACATATATCACTTGGATTTCGGATAGTCTCGGACAAAGTGCATGGACTACAACGCGAGCGATGCCGCATTAGGAGATCTAACGATGCAAGTTGGCGATGGTAAGTCATGAGAACTGTCGTTTCATCATGCCCGCCGGATAATGCCTGTTTAGACCGATAATCAAGTGGCATACTGGCGCTCGGAGCAGCGACCGGATGAACCTTGACGTGCAACAGTCATTTCTTGTAGAGTGCCCGCCTCGGGCTTGTTCCGCTCTGTAATTGAGCCCACAGCAAAAAGACTGTGTGACGATAGGAACACTCAACGACTGTTCATCCTTCACTGTGCGCTACAAGGCGAAGAAGCACGTGCTAGTCTCCATCGAAGAAGTCCCCGCTGCATGGCAGCCATCGACTTGAGGAAGATGGTGGGCGTCACCTTCCTACGCGTACTATGCTGGCTGATGCTGTGCTCGGGGTTGCTACTTCTTTCGCTGAAGATGGCGGCAACGATGGATAGACCCGACAATGGAGCTGATTCGCTTGAGATCCTGAAGATTACTGACTACGATCTTCCTGGTGCGATGATGATTAGCTGTGTCCGAGCGCAGAAGAAGACCCACCTCGAAGCAGAATTCGCCCGACCGTCGGCGTTCCGCTACCCCACGGTATGAGGTCGATGAACGGTGGTTTTGCAGTGCAGTAGCACTGCCAACTCGCGGAGCATGGCGCGGATTGCTTGCATTCCCTTCCCGGACGGAACATATCTCGCGCACCGGGGCGACGAGCACTCATCTGCGTACTGGAACAAAGACTACGCGGTCACTCTAGTACGGCTCTGCACGCACCATCTGCATTCATCTTCCTAGCACAATCTAAACAATAGTCCAAACATGCACCAACCTCCTCAAGTGCGGGACGCCGTCATCCAAGACGGTGTAGGTCGATCTAAGAAGCATTGTATCATCCCAAGAAGCACGCAGAAGCGGTGCAGCGAGGCGGTGATTCATCCCATGGTAGAATGAGATGGGACGAGGAATGCCGCATGAAGGCGTCACTGTAATGGGGTCGTGGCGGAAAGAGCGTATAAGCACGAGGACAAGTGGACAGCATTATGAGCGATATGAGCACTTCTGAGGGCGTCGATACCGCGTGGGTCCTAGAGTTCAAGGTCGCATGAGAGCGGGAGTAGGTAGAAACTCTAACCTACCTCTAGTACCTGTGCTGTTCTAGGCCGTGCTCGTGTAACGATAGCCATCGCGAAAAGCGATGAATATGCTGCACAAGCGTCGGCGTATGCAGAGCGCATGAGTACCACAATACTGCCAAGTCCGGGAAGCAAAGACCGATAATGCGCAGATGCCGGATGAAAAGCCACAACATACCAAATATCCAAGACTCCAAGTCGTCAATGGGCACCGACGTGTTCCATTCCAAGCCGTGTGCCTAGACATGAGACGGCGTACGTGCGCCCTTCGGATCCGACGGCAACCCCCCGTGAGACACCGAGCGTGGGGCGGCTGCTCGCAATTGTGCTAGACAGTGCATCCGAGACGACTGGAGGGCCTTGATTTTGACCGCGGGTACCAGCAGCATCGCCATGATCAAGGGTTCCAGCCATGAATGGTGAGACCGTACGGTGGCGACTTGTTCAAGCCCATCTCATAGAGCAAGGAGGATAATGAAGGAGCACATATATCAGCTCGAGATTCATACGAGCTCTGAGTGCCTTGACCATGAATGACACGAGCAAATGAAGGATGTCGATGAGAACAGACAATCTGGAGTGCAAACACAAACAAGCGCCCATTTCGTCGGGCAGAGTGCTGTTTGGCCATATTTGGCTACAGATTGATCCGGATGCACTGTGGTATATGGGCGCCTGTGGAACAATTGACCGCCGATTCGGGACCACGACGACCGTCGAACAGACCTGGTGAGAACTGAGAAGCGCGACGGCACGCATGGAGTTGGTCGCAGGGAGCTCTCGAGGCCTGTGCAGAGTGACAAGGTCGGGAAGAGTCGAGGAAGGGAGTGCGGTGGACGGTGCGAAGATGGAAGGGAGATGAGATGCTGGAAAGGCAGTCCTTGTAGCGACTGTACGTACTCGGAAGCCGGCCAGGAGAGGGCTATTGTCCTCCTGATGGCAACTCTTGTTCACAATCGCGCTCCCTCCCCTCCTCTCTCCGCTTTTTGTCTCTTGTTCTATATCTACGCGGCGGGCCTCCGCCCTGCCCTTGTCTTTTCCCTCCTTCGACATTGATACCCTTCAGGTCCGCGACCTCGTACTGCGTACGACTCGGAACGCCTAGTCTCCCTATTAAACATGAACAGCACCTCGATGGCCCCTCTCTGCTACCACCCCGCGCTCTCACCTCCCCCGACGTCCAACACCCTCGACGCCCGCCAGCGCACACGTCTCATCCGCTCGACTCGCAAGCTCGGTGCTGTCCTCGGCACAACACCCCAGCTCGCAGAGGACGACTCGCCCAGCAGCTCGCCCACACTCCTACCCATCACCGGCCACGGTCGTCGCTCGCCCCTGCGCAAGACATCTGCATTCAACAAGCGTCGTCAAGGCTCCGTGTTCGAGCTCCCGCCGCCCAGCGCGTCGCCCTCCTCGCCTTTCTACGACTCCGCCTCGTCTTCCGTATCCTCGCTCTCGCTCTCGCGCGCTAGCCTCGAGTCAACCACCTCCGTCGACTCCGCGTCGAGCCTTCCTCCAGCAAAGTCTTTCACCAAACACGTCCGCGAAAAATCCCGCTCGAAGGGCAAGCAGGCGCCACTTCCTACCCCGCTCGTCCTCCGCTTGAACGCCGTCCCGCTCCCACCTTCAGACCCGCGCGTCCAACCACCCATCACGCCCGACACCTCCGCGACCCTCACTTTCGCGTCCGCGTCAACCGCAGGAAGTATGATGCCCACGACACCCACCACGCCGATCACGCCGACGGTGACCGAGACCCGGAGGAAGCGCCTCGCGAAGCTGAAGCGTACCCTCGGGGAGAACGTCCCCATCGAGCTCGTCCTGCCCCTGCGCTCCGCACAGAACCGCAAGACCTCATCGACCTCGACGTCCGCATCTTCCTCGCCGATCACCCCTCCCGCCGCGCCTATGGTGTACTCGCCTCCGCCTGCCCCCTTCACTCCCCGCCCGCGCACCGCGAACGGGAACGCGAAGGCGCCCCGGCAGCAGCAGCAGCAGCAAATCTCGAAAGCGACGCTACCCCGCGCGCAGGCGCCACGCGCGAACCGCAGGCGCAGCATGTCCGTCGACTTCCAGACGGCCGCGCAGGAAGAGACAGTCCACAGCCCCGAGCGCCGATCGTCCCGCGTGTGGGTGACGGGCAACGGGATGTGGACGGGCGAATGGAACCGGAAAGACATCCGCGAGGTGCAGCAGCAGCTGCGTGCTCTCCGCGTGCGGTGAACGCCCCGGTCTCTCTCATCGCTGTCCCTCTGCTCCTGCTGCTCCTCATGCGACACCTACACACGCATCCTCCCTAATCCGTAGTTTATTACTTGGGCTTTATATGCTGGTTACTCTGGTTACTCGATGGGAACGCTCGCTGGCGACTCGGTTCATGCCTCCCACTACACGTCTATTCGTTACTACTGTACATATCCTCTCCTCGCGTTCTCCGCCCGGTCCGCGCTGTATCAGTACTCTACATGCCCCGCTGCACGCCTCCGTACCTTATTCTTATTAGCGCATCGATGTTGCTACGATAGGGTCCTCGGCATGTGCTACTCTTCACTGCTCACGGTTTGGTCATGACGGTCCCGACTAGTACTGCTCCTGATAGTATGTCTCCTGCTCGACTAGGACTGTTGTCGTTTACGTTCACGTCTCGGGACTATACGGGCTGCACTTTATAATAGGCGATACCTCAATCTAATCTTAACCCACCCACAAGTATGACCAATTCCTAGCGTCGGCCGTAATTCCGAGCATCTCGCGCGCCTTGCGCGCATTCAACGGAATGGCCTGGCTCGCGCGTCCAACGACTTTGACTCTTCGCAAGCCCGCTGGGATCAGACCGCAGGACTTTTCTCGCGTTGCCCTACTCCGAATTCGACCACTGCCGAGGGAGCGATGAATATGGTTCTAAGAATGGCAGAGTGCCGACGTCTCTGCGCGCGAGGGAGGCATGGACGGCAGACGGCGGCGAGAGCCCAGAGTGCATTCGGAGAGGTTCTACAGGATGATCGCGCGGGCGTCAGCGGTGACGATGACGAAGGGCGTTCCGTAAGATGCATTTGTACGCGATCGGCCGTGTCGCGTGCGGTTTTCTTCAAGTGCCCGGTCCCGTCCTCCTCCTCCGACTCGTCCTTCTCCTCCCTCCCTTTCCCTCTCATCCACATATACACTCTCTGGGTCCTCTCCAGGTTCCCGCTGTACACTCCGCCCTCACGACCCACCCACGTCTGCAGCTGCACACACCTCGCGCTGCGTTAACGAGCGTGTAACATTCCTGAACACCCACCTCTTCTCCGATCGCCGACCGCATCCCTGTACCATCCCTCTCTCCGTGCCTCCCCGCTCCCCGTCTCACCCCGCGCGCCCTCCTAACTACACCCTCCTTCGCCTCCTTCCTCCTTTCCCCCTTCCTCGCACATCCTAGCTAGAGCAGAACGGCAGGCGCGATGGGCAACTCGCTCGAGGACTGGAAGCGCACGCCGACGACCGCGGACGCCATCTTCGGAATCCACCTACCCTACCGCGCGCCGAAGAACCCTGTCGGTGCGTTCCTCTGGCGCCAGCGCGTGTGGCTCGAGACCACGTTCGGCTTGTGCCTCTTTGAACCCTGGGAGAAGATTCTCATCCGTGAGTCCATCGGTTCCATCCTCGCTTCCCTTACCGCATCCCCGTACTTTGGTTTCCGAGCCTCCTTCCGCTTGGCTCCCGTCTATGGGCCGTTGTCAACATGTTCGCCAACCACTCACCTCCACCACACCTCCTTGCAAACCCCTCTCGACATATGATACTGACTCACGACCTCGCACAGTGACCATCTTCTACCTGCTCCTCACGCTCGTCTTCACGGGCCTGTACAAGTTCGTCCCGCAGCAGCTCCCCCTCCTGTACAAGCGCCTGCTCTACTACTTCTTCGGCAACGAGGAGACGGACGTCACGGCCATGTCCGTGCGCCACCTCGTTGCCGGCTGGGTCAAGCTCAACGCGTCCGCGTCCACAGCCGCAGGCATCGCGGTCGGGCCCGCCATGAGCGAACTATGACTGCCCATCGGACCAGTGCGCACGGGGGCGATCTCGTAGCAGCAACGCGAAAGCGCGCCGGAGAGAGATGTGGGTGGACGTGGAGGCATCATCATCGCTATCTGTCTGGTTTTGGTTTTCAATGGTTTGGTTTGTTCATGCACAATGTGAGTACACCTCTCGTGCTCGTATGCCTTGGTCGGCCGAGGTTCCTTGAACCGACCGAGGCAGGCGAACGTAAGGACATGCATTGTATGGGCGGGTGCTGACCGTGTGCATTTCCCTCCGGCAGGTATATCATTATGTCCAATGTCTCTGTAATCCATTAGGCTCATCGATGTCGTGTTTTCCGTCACTGGGAGTGTGGTGTGTGGAGAAGTTCGAGAAACACTCATGTTGGGCGAGCAAGTGCCTCTGATGCAATGGTGAAGCCAGGTAAGATCATCTCGAGCGGCAGACAGGTAGGTGCAGCGAACAAGGAGAGTCTTTCGCGTTGCAATACCAGGCCATGAGAGAAATCAGTAGTAGCAGTCCAAGTTCAAGACAGAGAATCATGGGCTGCGTTCCGGACGGGGGAACAGCGTTGAAAGACTGCGGCAAACAGCAAGGTGAGGTATATAACCGAACCCTGTATGGCGACGCGTGCCTGAGAGCTTCTTCCCTGCCCCCAGGCCCCACCACGGTTCCCCCGACGTACCCGGCCCTTCGGTCCTCTTCGGTTTGGGGTCTTGGGCCCTCTGGGATGATGGTTCCGCCAAGCCTCACTCGTTTCCGCCGGATTACTGGGTCGCTCCTGCGGACGAGTGAACTCGGAACTGCTGTCATGTTTCATGACATATGGCAATCTCCTCTGCGTGTCGAGATTCCGTGCGTAATGGCAATGCACAATCAAGGGATACCTGCGTGCGAGTTCTCGATGTGCTACAAATTCATCGCGTACGCTTCCCATGGTAAGCCCTTCTCCGCGGCGCATGGGTACGAATATTAGTGTCGCAAATGCATGCTGCGCTAGCCTGGCCCCGGCCTCCGCCTCCGTCTCCATTTCGCGCATCCGCTCCTCGCCAGGACCCTGCTCTCTAGTGTGGCCTAGCCACAACGAGCACGATAGGAGGTGAGTCGGACTCTCCCCGTAGCTTGCGTACCCGTCTTTGCAGCCGGTCCGCAGCACTACCAGCGTAGCAGCGCCCAGCCGCAAGATAACGAGCTTGGGGAGGCAGGGAACCCCATAGCGCGGCTCGCGCATACCTACGTGCGGCGGCACCCACGCTCGTCCCATCTCCGGGGTGACGTTGACGGCAAGGCCCGCTGCTGCTGCCGCTGCCGTCGTTGCGTGTTTCCGAGCTTCCGTCTTTCTGTTTCGTACTCCGGAATCCTACAGTTCGGTATTCGCACTGGCATTGGACAACCCTTATTATGCGTCCGGGGACGATCGAGACTCGGACCGAGGCAATCGTAGATGTTTGCTGCTGAAAACGAGAGAGGGAGGGGCATGTATTACGACCCAAGTACTTCGGTGCATGGTACGGCTCGGTCCGAGCGGCATCGGAGCGCAGCTGGATGACTGTCAGCGTCGACATACCTCGTATCGTGTTCATTCCAATCATCCCCTTTCTCTTGCACTGAGCTAATGAAAGGCAAGGTGTGAGAACAAAATCAGGGTCGAGCATCGAGCATTCGTTCATGCTGTACCCGCGGGCGACGCAGACGGAGCTATGCTATATGTGCGACGACAAACGCGTTTCTCCGTCGCTCCGTCGCTAGGGGTGGCATAGGGTGGGATATATGTATGACACTCACCTGTCCACGTCCAATGTCAGTTTGAGTCTGAAGTTGATTGGCGCGTCGCGCGTTGCGAAGTACTCACTCATGCAGCCGTAGTGTACACGCTCCATGGCTCGCGAGTACAGTGGGAGAGAGGGGTTGTGTCATGAGTTAGGCGCGTTCTCGCGCCAGTACTGTCAGAGACGAGTTCGCAAAGTCCATCTTCCCTTCGACCGTTGTCAGAGGTTCAATATATGTAGTTGGATATGACCGGACGCGCAGAGATCCGGAGCGACGCCGCGACGGGCGCGGTGGTCATGGTGCCTGATCGGGCGTACTTGTGGCGGACAGCTCTCGAAGAAAGTATGTATGCATGCGCAAATTCGAAGGCCGCTGGAAGCATTTCAGAATTCTTCATGTGGGCGTTGATTTTGTATTCCTTTCAAGCAGAGATAGGCACGAACAGAGGTGTGTGATGGAGCAGAAGACGATGTTGAGGATTGTGGGACTTGGTGGTTGATAAAAAGATGGGGGTGCTTGGCGCGGCCCGATCGATCGAGGAACCGGGGGAGGAGGCATGGGCGGGGAGGCGGAGATGCACCATGCACCGCTGTACGTGCTGCGCATCCGATGAACGTTGCAACTGGATAAACGAAAAACATATGTCGCTATGGCTAGCCTCTCGCCGGGAGAGGATAGAAGCGAAGGCGGAGAGGAATTTGTTTGGCGGAGAGAGGAGGCAAAGGACGCGAAGGTTTGAGGATGGAAGTGGATCCCAGCTGTCGACGGTTGTTAACCGCTGGTGGTGTCACTTTCTCCGCCCTGGCTCCCGATTTTTCGTGCTTTAATCCCCTGCTATAACCTCCTTCCCCTTCCCCATCCCCTCCGCCTTCCTTTCCCCCACCCTCATCCTCCCAACCCTCCTCGCTGTTTCTTTCGCGCCCGCCCTCTCTCTCCTCAGCCTCTTTCTCTGTACCTGTCGCCTCCACGCATCACCCGCAGCCAGTTTCAGTCCTCACTGCCAGCAACACCGTCCAAAATGCCGCCCTCAACCGTGTCCGACCCCGCGTACTACACCTCCGCCATGTCCTACCACGAGTGGAAGCGCGAGACCACCCTCGCCACCGTCCTCTTCCGCCCCCAGCTCCCCTACCGCAAGCCCGAGTCCCCCATCGCCCGCTTCTTCTGGCGACGACGCGTCTGGGTCGAGGTCACCTTCGCGCTGTCCATGTTGGAGCCCTGGGAGAAAATCCTCGTCAGTGAGTAACACGTCTTTCTGACCGCGTCCTACATTTCCGCCTCTTGTCCACCGTGATCGCGCCCGCGCCCGTCCCCGTGACCCTGTTCGAACGCGCGCGCAGGACCTCCGAGCCCCAAACGCCTTCACTTCCCTTCTCTTGCAAGCCCGTCTATGTTTCCAATCGCTGTTACTGACCGCGCGGACCCAACTTGCAGTGTTCGTGATGTACGCCGCGCTCATCCTGCTCACCATCGGCTGCGTGCTCTACCTCCCGCAACACATCTCCTTCCTCCACGCCCGCGCCGCCTACTACTTCTTTGGCGTCGACCCCTCCTCTGCCGTCTCCGACTCCATCTCCTCCCGCATCAAGGACGCCGCGAGTCGGGGCCTCAACGCCTCTCTCGCGAACGTTTCCTTCCTCGGCTCGAGTATCGCGGGTTGGGGAACAGGCGCGGCCACGTCCGAGTTGTGAGCCGTGATGTTGCGGGGTGCGGGGAGCCCGGCGCCGCGTGCGAGCGCCGGCCGGCAGCGCAGTCGAGGGCGAGAGTGTACGATGTCCGGCGTGATGTGGGGATCGGTAGAGTTAGACTTTTCTTGTTTCGACTTGGGGTTTCTTGGGCTCCGCGCGCGCTAGTCTCTAGATTCGGGTTGGGTTGGTGTGAGAGGAGGTCTGATACCCTAGGTTCTGAGGGTTCGGGTTTGGGACGACTGAGGGAAGGCGTCCGTCACTCAATTGACGTACGTGACTCGTCGCTATGGTGCGTATGTTCGTTGCTCGCATGTTATATGTTTGCATGCTGACGAAGTGTCTGTTTCCAGATATACTTTGCTAAAGAGCTTTTGTAGATGCTTATACCCCCCTATTTGCATGAGATATGCATCCTTCATGCGTATTCGTCTCACGTTGGTCTCCGCCTTCGCTTGCACTCGCGCATATATGCGCGGCATCGAGGCTACATACACCAGTAAGTCCTTTCCGTCGGGCAGCGCGTGCCCTGTGAGACTATGCACCCACGACAGACCCGATCTTCGTGTCTTCCGTACGTGACACGCTTGCGTTATTTTCCCTCCTCATCATCTAACATTCATCTGCTTCTGCTACGGTACGTCGCTGCGCTTCCGTTCTTCCTCTTCTTGGACGCGATAACAGGCGCGCACCAACTCGGTGCGACGCCCGCTTGTGTCCAAAAACCGTATGACGGTGTATCATATGTCGTACGACGGCAAGTGTCTGCTCCTACGGCACGCCATATGACGCCCCTGCTGGTGGCGGCGTGGGATGTGTGAACGCATGTATGGAAGGACATGCTACAGACAGGTGCGTAGAAGGACGTCCGGAAGTACTTTCTGCGTGAGCGCTAAGCAGTACTTTCCGCCAGGCCTCACTTGTAGGACGAGCTGCTCGCGCGCGTGTTCCTGGAGTCGCGCGCGATTCGCCCTCGGACGTTACGGTGCAGAAAGTCCCGGTCAGCCATTGAAGGGCTATTCCGACCGTATCTCCTGCATAGGAATGACCGCTCCCTAAAGGGGCGCGTTGCACGTCAAGTGCTCCTTTCGTCGATGCAGGATAGCTAGCGAGACGCTAAGGGAGACAGCCTTCCGGAAGGCACTCCATCATGCCTCGTTTTGCATCCAGAAAAGCATCAACGATACATACATACTTGAGCAAACTCTCAGGCGTACGTATCAACGCAGGACTGCGTATGATACTCTTCCACCTGGAGCTGCGTTCACGGTGTCCATGTCATAATGGCCGCAGCTGCGGGTTGCTGTCCCGCCCTCCCTCAGGGTCTCTCGGGGGTCGGGGCCGGGGCTTGGATCGACGCCTCGCGTTGACAAAGTAATGCTTACAGAGGTAGTACAAGGTTCAGGGTTCCGTCCTCCGTCTGTCGCCCGCTGCTCTTGCTTACGCGGACAGCTCGGCTGCGGGCCTAAGGCCTGAGGCTGTAGATTTACAGTTCCGCCGTGGCAATAGTAGCAGCCTCAGGCTCGAGGCCTCAGGATGCAATAGTGTTAATCTCGGGCGTGCTGATTCGTTCAATTTCCCCATCAATAGGTTCTCAGAAGGCATCGACGTTGATGCAAGCAGCAGCGTCATGCATTGCGCACCGCCGAATGGTTTCAGACCAGTTCAGACCGCGCGCGTTCGCTCGGAGAGGCCCTTCCGAAGGACAAGGTCTACTTGCGTTACGGTTACTCGCGTCCATCGGATCCGCACATACAGTAGTCCCTGCAGCGCAGTGCAGCAGTGCAGGCGCATATTCCGGCTTCTAAAGTACCCCACTCCACACGCGCAGTAGCACGAGCGCGGCTCGTACTCCGAACTCCGGAATGCGAAGACGGTGGATGCTATAACAGCTTCCTCCGATGCTCCGTGCACAGGCGGGTTCGGTCGCCGCGCGTCTCTTCAGCATCTCTGTCAGTCGGTTGATCCATGGATTGACGTTCTGCTCAGCGCTGATAAGATACCTCCCGTTTCAGCGTGACGTCCGGTGTAGCGAGACGGGATAGCACGGTGTAACCGCCAATCTACAGTATCTGTGGTCATCGAATCGCGCTCAACTAGAGTCAGATGTTTGGAGCACGTACACCGCCGACCATACCGCCGGCGTCGTCCTCGGACATTGTCTGCTTCGGGTATGCCCTCTAGACCGCAAGATGCCGCCTGCGCTGATGTTATCGGCAGATTCGCGAGCGACGCAGGGCTTACGCCGCAAAGATGCAGGCACCTTTCCCAGAGCCTGTACTCACCGCACCGATATGGCAATGTCAATCTCACGCGTGCACGGCTGCATGCGGCGAACGTAGGTTCGTCGTTTCTTTGCTGAACAGCGGACTGGCGGGATGGCGACGACGATGAGGTGGGGCGTGGCAGATTAGCTCACTTCGGGCCTTCTGCGAGTTCTACTTGAATACGAGAACCGCGCACTTCTTGAACTCCATCACCATAGCCCCATGCTCGCCGTTGCACGCACGCACTCCGCATCATGCACCCTGCAATCTGCGCTCCCAAGTTCGCCGTCTCCCATGTATCCGTATGCAGGCGTATCCGACGCTCTCGAGCTAACTGGACAAAGCAAAGCCGCGTCTCGTGAGCCCTGAGGGTCAAGGGGGCCGTAAGCAGACGCCCCAGTTACGGCACTTCCAGATTGCTCCCCACCGCCATGACATGTTCCGGCATCCGGACTCGGCGACGCGCGCGCTGTGTGTTTTCTGCTCGTCTAACCTCCGGCGCTCTGCTGAGCGCGCCAGGAGAGGGGGGGGGGCAGTCTTCGGACTGTGCTGATGACTTCCAAATCCCGAGATGTCCACGTCTGCTGCTGCATTCAGTCGGGTGCTCCCCCCTTCTCCCAGTTGATCTATGACCTCCCCTCGTCGAAGGGGCGAATTTGATCGCGGACGCGCCTCCCAGAGTATAATTCGCCAGTACACAGGACGCGCGCCGAGGCTTGGCCTCTCTTCCCCCACGCACACACATCGCACATTGCCACCGCGCGGCGCACTCCCGTCGAGTCCACGCCCACCATGCTTACCCTAAGAGGCGCCGGGATCATATCCACCGCCATCGAAGGGATCCTCTATGGTACGTTCTTCCCTTCCAACCACTCGACGTTCCTGGTCCCTGGTGCTAATCATGAGAATGACTTGCCATCGCCAGGCTATTCGATCTTGCTGTTCACGTTGACGATGTGGATCCTAGTCCGGAATAGGAATCGGCGACGGCTAAACTATGGGATGCTCGCAGCTTCCTGTGCCCTGCTCGTCTTGTCGACCGCCGTGAGTGCTATTCCGTCTGGTATCAATGCTCTTGGCTGACTTGATCATTCTTCGTAGGAAATGGGGGTCAACATCGCAAGGGTGTACCAGGGCTTCCTGACGATCGGCCCCGGGCTCCCTGGAGGCCCCGAGCAGTACTTCGCAGACGTATCCCAGCCGACCTTCGTAACGAAGAGCGCTCTGTACTGCCTCCAAACGCTCATCCTAGACGGCGTAGTCGTACGTCGTTCCATACGTTCAAACCCTAAGTCCACGCTAAGCAGCGCTCCGCCAGATTATGCGAACGTACGTCGTGTGGCAGAGCGTGTATGTGGTCATCCTCCCTATAATAGGCTACTGCGGACTCCTAGGTGAGCATGCGCATGCGCGACTCGGCGTCGCGAAGGAAGTCGGAAGGAAACCCTAACGCCATGTGCTAGCCGCGACCATCGGGTCCAACACCGCGCTCGCGACCGCCTCCACTCATGCGGGCGACATCTTCGCCACCGAGACCGGACGCTGGATAACCGCCGTGTACTCCCTGACGCTCGGCACGAACCTCTCCTCCACCTGTAAGCCCTGTCCCATACCCAACATTCCAGCTCGGCAGCAATCCCTTCTGACATATGCATGCTCTGCAGTGCTTCTAGCGTTTCGCATCTGGCAGGTCACCCGCGAGTCGGCCAAGTACCGCTCAGGGGCGAGCGGGCCCCTCTCGCCCGTCCTCCGCGCTATCATTGAAAGCGGTGCGATATACTCCATGGCGATTACCGCTGGGCTGGTCACGTTCCTCGTGCAGTCGAACGGTGTCTACATTGTGCTGGATATGGTGCGCACGTCTAGAGTTTGGCACGTTCAAGTGGGAGCGCTGACTCCGTGGTTTCTTCGGGACCGGCCTGCTACATATTAGCTTTCCCCCATTATCTCCATTGTCTTCAACATGATCATCGTCCGTATCCGGTCTTGCGAGTGATCGCAGGATCGTCAGAGCCGGGCCCACAACCGTAACACAACTCAGTTCCTTCGCCGCAGCTGTGCCCGCCGATGCGAGGGCGCGTCGAAGAGGGACGTTCGACACATCGTATGAGCTGAAGGATATCACCGTCGATATCACGCAGTTCCTCGAGACGACGAGTGGGTTCGCGCAGGACGACGACCCAGAATCGACGAATCCTCACATCGAGTCACACAAGTCCATTCCTCTAGGGAACCCATCTGTCAGTGCTGCCGGTAGCCATCCGTCAGATGACACGGCTGTTTAATAGGTGGGTGGCAGAAAGTCCCGAATGAGGACGAGCCCACACTCTAGCTGACGTTTGGATCAGGTACGGGAACGTTGGATGGGACACTCCACCATACTATGCCCAAACCCTCGCGCAATTCTGTCCACTTCTCATGCCGAGCTACCCCCTCATGGACACCACTCTGCACGCGTCCTGGAACTGCATGTACACTAGATAACGTCGCGGGAGCTGTTCTCGCGCAATAGGCAGTTTCCCTAAGTCTCAAGGTTTCGAATCCGGCACCTGAGTCTCCATGAGCTAATTGCCACAAGCCTGCAAACCATGCCACCGCCGCCGCCGTGCGCTTTAACTGGCGCTGCCGTTATATAGGATAGGTCTTTTACTCTCTCAGCTTCGTTCAGTCGGTGGGGTGTGTCTCGACCGTCAACAAGCTGCCCTCCTGCCACCATGCCACTCTCTACAGGTCCTCTGAACGTCTTCCTAGACTCGGGAGTACCCAAAGGTACTCCGCAATACACCACCCTGGTTATGATCCACGGATATGCATGGCACTCGCGTGCGTACATAACTCTCAAGGCACACCTACCATACTGCACCGGCTTACCTATCCCCTTGTGCAGCTATCTTCAGCAAACTACTCCCCCTGGCGGAAAAGTATAACATCCGCATCCTACTCCTCAATCGGCGTGACTATCCTGAAAGTCAGCCGTACTCTGAAGTGGACCTTGCTCTTCTCCGTCCTGTCGAAGGCCATGGAGGAGAAGTAAAGACCCTTGATAACCTCTGGGCGTTCACGCGGGACCGTGCGCTGGAACTAGATAACTGGCTCGCAGCGTCTGTCAAGGACGGCGAGATACGGCCCTTCGATACAGTGACCAAGACTGGTGGCGCCGTCCTCGCGGGATGGTCCCTTGGGTCGATATGGATGATGTCCTTGTTGGCGCATGGCGATCTAGCCTGCAACGTCAACGGCGTCGACCTTCGCAAGATCGTACGCCGCGTCGTGCTCTATGGTAAGCGTTCAGTTCAATTCATTCCGCGACATCTAACGCTCACGGATTGTCCAGATCCGCCATACCAGGTGCTTGGGTATCACGCGCAGTCTAGCAACCCGCTATTCGACACCACGTTGAGCCCGGAGCAGTTGCTCGATGAATTTCCGCGGTGGGTCACTGGCTACTATGACCACGGGACGACGCCAGAGGACATGGAGTACCAAACCCCGATGAAGGAACCATTGCCGACCCTTTTTCGCCTTACGCCCCAAGAACGCGAAGCCGCCGTAGACAATAAACCCGGCAGGCACGGTGGTTCCGACTACATGCTCATCGGGAACGGGCTCCAGTTTGGCTTGTTTGAACGCATGCACGACGCGGTGTTCTATCCGGCGCACGATATGTGGAGGGGGACTGAGTTGAGGTACATATGGTGCGACCAGTCCGTCTCGGACATATTGTGGGGCATGTGGCGCCTTCGCGAGGAGATAGACGAGGCGAAGAAGACGAGGAAACGCATGCGCCCAGTCACCATTGTGAGAGTGCGTCAGGCCAACCATTTCGTGAGTGTGCACTTGTCAGGTCAAAAGTGATATGAGCTGATCTGAGGCCCATAGGTTCACTGGGACGATCCCAAGAGCGCCCTCGATGCCCTCATGGGCGATGCTGATGATGACAAGGTACGACGGCGAGATCTTGGCTATTGCATTCTGATGTTCTGAGTATTACGTCCAAAGGTCAATCGGTCGACAAGGATGCCGGCTCGTATGAGTAAGCTGTGAGGTGCTTACAGCTTGTAGTCACGGAGACCTGCATGGAGGGGCTGCGGGAGGGGAACTTCTGAAGGGCGTAAGATAGGTACCAGAACTCTGCTTGGTAACGGCGGCCTCGAGCCTGTAAAGTATTGCATAGAGTCCCCTATGCGGAAGGGAGTGCTCACCACTATCACCAGACTCGTCTTCCAATCTCTTCCAATCATCCTTCTATATGCTCGGCTAACCCGGTTGCATTCGTGTGAGAGATCTACAGTACGCTTTCGCCTTGCAGCGTGCCTTATTTCTTCTCATACTACTAGTGTGTGCCTATGCAATTGAAGTTGCAAGACCGGCGGGATTTGATCAGGCTCTGCACTGATGGCCCGGGATAAACCTGAGCTGTTCCCATGACGAACCCATGTGCTATCTCAGCAAAGTAGCACGCTGTTCGGTGCTAGAACGATGTATGACGCGCGAAATAGGCCTATAAAAGGTTGTTCTACCACCTCTCGAGAGCCTCAACCCATCGCCGCACTTGACCTGTCCACTGGCGAACCCGGGCCGCTATTTGGAATATCTACGACTCTGAGCTGCACCACATTGTCTAGATGGCTTCTTCGCCTTCGCCACTGCGCGTCTTCGAGGATTCCGGGGCACCACAAGGACGCTCCGGATATGTCACACTCGTGATCGTGCACGGATATGCATGGCATGGCGGTAAGGCAAGCTATGCGTAGCTTTCGTCCTTCCTGAACTCACGGATCCTCCCGATGTCGCAGGTAGTTTTACGAAGATGTTTCCTCTTGCCGACAAGTACAATGCTCGCATCGTACTTGTGAACAGACGTGACTACCCCGGTTCGGAGCCGTATACAGGTGACGAGCTTGCCCTTCTGCAACCGGTGGTCGAAGAAGAGTCAGCAGAAGAGAAGACGCAGGAGAAGTTATGGACATACATGCGCGATCGCGCTACGGAACTATGCGCCCTACTTGCCACCTTAGTCAATGAGGGCAAGATCTTGCCGTATGACCCGGAGACCGACACGGGAGGCGTAATCGTGGCTGGATGGTCCTTCGGATCGTGCTGGCTGACGGCGCTCCTCGCACATGGAGACATCGCGTCAAACGTGCAAGGCGTCAACTTGGGCAACTATGTTCGGCGCATCGTCCTCCACGGTATGCTTGTTCTTGAGCCCCTTAATGAGCTATATTCATGTTCGATTAGACCCACCATATGGCCCACTCGGGTATGCATCACCACCCAAACCATGGAATCCACTTATTGACCCGACTATACCTCCCGAAACCGTTATCGTCGAGTTCGCTAAGTGGGTCAGCGGCTACTACCAACATGGATCGACTCCGGAAGAGCTAGAGTATCGCGTCCCCCTGAAGGAGCCCGTACCTACGATCATGCGGTTGACGGCGGAGGAACGCGAGAGTGTTCTCTGTGGAGGTCCTGGGAGTCCGGGCGGTTCAGACGACCTACTGCACGCCAATGGTCTTCGCTATGGGCTGTTCAAACGCCTGAAGGACGCGGCATTCTATCCGCCCAAGGCGAACGACGGCGCACAGACTGCAGCGGATACATGGAAGGACACGGAATTGCGATACGTGTGGTGCGACCGCTCGGTGTGGGATATGCCTTGGTGTTGCTGGGCCCTACACGCTGAGATGGACGAAGCAAAGAAGAACGGTAAACAGATGCGGCCTATCACCGTGTCGCGTATACGTGGGGCAAACCATTTCGTGAGTTTCTCTAAGCTTGAGCGAAGTAGAGGCTCAACTATCATGGGCATCTATGTTAGGTCCACTGGGACGAGCCAGAGCGCGCATTGAGGGCTTTTATGAGCAAGCCGGAGGATCTTGAAACCTGAGACGATGGCCTGAAACCGAGTTGACGAATGACTAGCAGTAGGAAGTCAATGTAACAAAGCTCGGGAGTGATCATTTTGCATCGTGACCTGACGCGTCGGCCCATAGCACGTGCCTATCAGTCACATACACCCTTGGATCGGGGTGTACGCTGAATTTGCAAGGTCGGCTGTATTCGTAAGACCTTCTGGGGATACTACGGTAACGCAAACGCACGCAAGTTCAACAAACTGAACGGAACCACATGCGATAACACGCCAAACTGGGGCTGATGCACTTGATGGTGTGCAGTGAGATATGGCTGCAACCCTGCTGTAGAAACACAACGGGGTGCGGCATGCACTTGCATGGCGAACGTAAATCCGGACGAAGAGCATGCATAGGACTGCGATAAACTCGAAAGCAACATTAACGGATTAACGACAAGCGAGTCCTATAAGATATCGGATCTCTAGAGAGCGAACGGACCGGGAGATTCCCTCTATATCACCACAAAGGCGACCAGAAAGCCGTGCAGACGCATCACTCGCTCTCGGTGTGGTATTCGTCGTCATCATCCGCGCCCTCAGCAGACGCCTTGCCTTTACCCTTGCCTTTACCCGGAGCACCATCCTCATCCGCAACAAGCTCGACGACGACCTGCGCGCCGCCCTTGAGCGCGTCCACGTCCCCGATGCGCTTCTCAGGTGCCCACTCGATCTCCTTGCGCGGGTACGCGAGCACGATCTTGAAGCCCCACCACTTGTCCACCGACTTGCCCGACTTCTGCATCTCGCCCGCCAACCCGTTCTCGCCGGCCGATCCGCCCTCTGGCGGCGACACGGGGTCGGCATCTTGGACGTACTCCGGAGGTATAAAGAGCGAGTCTACATACGCATAAAGCGCAGTGACCGTATCGTTCTCGCCGAAGAACCGCACCACGCGGCGCCCATCCGGCATGCGGATGCCTACGCGCATCGTCTTGCCACGCGCACTCTCTCCCGGGCGAGGCTCGCGCACAACGAGTCCCCGGCGGATCCAACGACGCCACGACATACGGTGTGCCTCCCAAAGCTTCTTCGCCTCCTCCGCTTTCCTACGGTCTGCAGCGAGACGCGCCTCCACCTCCGCAGCACGCTTCTTCTCTTCCTCGGCGGCGCGTTCCTGCTGGGCGCGTTGCTTGGCGCGCTCGGCGTCCCGCCGACGACTTTCCTCGAACGCACGATCTTGTTCGGCGCGGAGGGCACGCTCGCGCGCGCGCTCGGCTTCTTGACTGCGAAGCTTGTCGAGGATGGGGTTGACGCGAGGAAGCAGCTGCTCTGTGAGATGCTTGACGAGCGTTTGCGCGGCGGTAGGCGCGGATGTGGACGGGATCGATGGACCCTGATGCCGGGATAGAATGGTCATGGTTGGCGCGGGAGGTTCCGCGCTTGCCGGTGCACGGCGAGGCTGCAGGGCAATGAAGGCGACGAATGGATATGTGGTCGCCTGGAGCTTCTGAGAAGCTGTGGTTGACGGTTCAGAGATATCCTGTCACAGGGTTTGAAAATGGCCTACCACTCCAAGCTTCCCTATCGCGGATATCGCCACCCCAGACGAGGATATCATTCTCCTGGATGATGCGGACGAGGGTGGGATCTGTAAGAGTACTCCTGGATAGATATTGTGAGTACAGATGCATGGGCAGGCCGACACAAGTGCCATCCTTGCTCACCGCTTGAATTCAGCTACATCGTCGTGCTCTTCGCTGACGATCACGATGCAGCCAATCTTGATGTCCTTCTGACACGTCCGCGCGAACTCTTCATAGCTCCCAAGGAAAAAGTCTGGAAGGAGTTTCACATCTTCGGCCGCAGAGCTATCCCACGCGCTTCCTCTGGCGGTCAAGGTAGATGGACCAGCCACGCCTGTGGCCAGACTAGAACCGCTGGCATCTGTTCGCCGGCGACCGCTGCGGCTGATACACACCGCCCCGGTCTCCTCCTCAAGGGCAAGCACCCATCGCTCAGCAACGCTCTTGGGGTCCTTCGCCTCACGTCCTTGGCCGGGGCCAAGGGGGCGGTAGGACAAGGTCGAGAACGTGAAGGGTGCGAAGTTCGGAAGCGGGATCCGGAGCGCACGGAAGATGAAACGCAAAAGAGAGAATAAGGGGTATAGCGGGATGGCGAGAATGTTGATTACAACACGTATCGGGCGAGCCACGATAGCGGAGACGGAGTTAGACTCCTGGTGGCGAAGCGTCAGAGAGTGCGTGGTAGAGTCAGAGCAATTAACGTACCACTTGTCTGAACTCACGCCCACTTCTCCGTCCGCTCAAGAGCCCTTGCTCAGAATCATCCACTTCAAACTGCTCAGTGTGGGATGTTTCGGGTGCAGGTTGTGCTGTCTGAGCAGGGGGAACGCCATCGAATACTACTTCCGCAGCACGCTAGCAGCGAGAATCAGTATGAGCATATGACTCTTCAGACTTCCGGGGACACCTCGGGGGACACAAAACACATCTGCGCAAGTAGTGGATATAGCTCTACTTGATGGTGTGAGAGGCCTGAGAAGGCCGTTCTATCCCAAAGCCCTATCCTCTTATTCATTCTGAGCAATACTCTCCGCCGTGATAACTGACGGACTTCCCTGTTGGCCGTATAGACGGACGTAATCCCCAGAATGCCCCCGGAGTCATAAGGTGACAAGTCAACACACCTGCACATCCCAATCAACACTTGACAATACTCCGACAGCAACCTCGGGGTCGCCTCCGTTCGTGAGAGCCTGGAGTTGCTCCAGTGCGCCCCTTTGGGCGGGTGTCAATGAGTCGAGGTCCATGACGATACGAGTGAGAGAAGAAGGAGCGTTGAGAGCAGCGAGGACTGCTAGTTGGAATTAGTGTATTTGAGTGCTGCGAGAGATTGTGCTGCGCTGGCCAGTGTGTGTGGCGGACGCGGTACGGATGCAAGCACGCACGGCTTTCTCAAAGCCACAGTGCTGTGGCCGCGCGTTATTTAACTCTCAGAATTATGACATAATTCCCCGGTGTAAGGCCACTTACCGGCGTCTCGCCGTCTTATTCGGGATCTATCGTCTCGGCTGCTGGAACGTCCGAGCCTTGTAAAGCTGTTCTCTCCGTCTCTCCACCGCCTTCTCAGCTCAGGTCTGCTGCTCTTGCCTCTTTCATAAGGCTACACTATGGGGGAAGTTGTGAACGTTCTCGTCGCCGTCGCTGTGGTTGTTCTTGTCGTGCGCTGGGCTACCTCTGGTACGCGGCACAGCTTCTCCATCTCATGTGGCTGCAGCGGTCTGACGAGTACATCCGTTATTGTTTCCTCCCCATCGATGCATGCGCATGAATATTCGTACTGGTAGGCAGCAAAGAAAGCTCGGACGCACCATCTCCGTCGGCCGCCCTGGGCTTCAGGCCGAAGAATGTCACTCCCGAGATGGTATGCCCATGTGTTCGGACCACAATCCCTCCGTAACTGACCCTCGTGCTAGGTTGAAACGGTACATAGCATGTTCCCGGATATACCGAGGTGAGTGCCTATGCTGGTCTCCTGCCTCCCCCGCGCATGCATTCGCTGGCACCGTAACCTCGAACCACCACCCGTTTCGATCCGGAGGGAATGGACCCAGACCGTCCTGCCAGATCTCACGGCATGCGTCATGGCCTTCCGTGGGTATCTGCACAAATATCAAATCACCTTCCAGAGTGCTTTCGCAAACGCTGCTTTCTATCCCTCAACGTTCACTCTGATATCCCGGGACGCTAACACGATGGGTCTTGCAGGGACAATATCCGCTACGACCTCCTAAGAACAGGCAGCGTTGAAGTGACGTCCAACAAACTTCTCGAGCGCGGCTTCCTCCCCGCAGTGCGTATTCTTGTTCTCGAACCCTATTGCTCGCACGCTGAAGCCACCCGCAGCCACCACCTGCATACTATACCATCTACCCCCGGACCGCAGAACCATCCGCTCCGGCACAGGCAGCGTCCTCCAACAACGCAAACGCGGCCGCAGGCTCATCAAAACCCAAGAAATCGGAGAACTTACTCACCCGCTACAACCTCGAGTCGCGCGCCACAGGCATCTCCATCGGTGCTGCCCCCGAAGAGGTCGGCGGGAAGGCGGTGTGGGAGGACAGCCCGGAGAAACGCGAGGCGGCTTTGCGTGAGCGCAAGGCGCGGATGATCCTTGCGGCGAGAGAGTGCGTGCCTTTCCCCCTTACCTCCTTTCTCCTGCCAGCTTTTGAGGCGGGTTTACGCGATGACATGGCATGCTGATTGACGTACGCACCTTGACCTTGGCAGGCGGCTGCTCGCCCAGCAAGCGAAGGCGAAGGAGGAAGCGGGCGCGAGCAGCGCGTAATGTGGTTTGTAGTACGTTACTTCTGGATTGTCATATATCATATACATCACCCTGGAACACGTCAAAAAAGCTCTTCACTCCTCCTGCCAGCCACGCGCCGGGTCGCCCACAGCTGCCAGTGTCGCTCTTCTGTGACTTCTAGCTTGTGGCGATAAGCGTGAAGTTTCCGGGTCTTCCTGGACCTACTGATGGTAGGATCACGGAACATGTCCTTCTAGCGGTTGACGCGTTAGCTCCACAGATGGCGCTGTCAACGTGCAATTTCGCTGATAGCATCGTGTTCGCAGCCTCCTGCAGCTCATGACGCTGCTGCATGTGAGAACGCGAGCTCACTAGAGCCTCAATCTCAATACTCTACGACTGCATCAACGATTGCCATAACGCCAAAGGTCATTCTATTGCCAATTGAGCTTCGACTTCCCATCATCCCACAAGTACTGGCACCGCCAGCAGTGAAGTCGACGAAGTGCCAACAAAGAAGCGCCAAGGACACCAGCATGACAGATTAGGCAGGTCTTGTGGTTCGGCATCAAAACTGGTTACTGCCCCCGTCGCTCGGCGCTGCGATCCACGAAGACCGCGGAGCTAGTACTCACGCATAGCCCCGACGGGTAGGTATGTGCTTGAGAACGAAGAACGCTGCAAACGGCAGATGATCAGCCACGGAACAGGCTATGGGTGTTCGATTGGTCGATTCGTGCGGGGTGCAGTAGGCGGAGTGAAAACCTTGCGTTACCATGAAGGCCGGTTGTTCTCTGGGCAGACCTGACGTCTGTCGCGATCTTCCTGGAGGATGGCGCCAACCAGTGAAGCACTGAGCCTGCATGGTTGAGTACTTCTGCCGCGAGGCTGGGAAATACTGCCATGTCAGACTCGTACCGTTCCCCGGACGATTCGCAGCTACATTCACACGAAGGTAGATGTGTTTGGGAATGCGCATTCCATTTATTGACCGAGACTACGAGCGACGAGACCGAGACATTTCCAGACAACGAAACATATCATGGAGCACTGAGACAAGAGCGCAGACTCGAGACAAGATAGCAGACAGTCAGATCATCATAGCAGGATCAGTTCAGTCAGACTTCGCAATCATTCTCTACTCCACCTCGATCACCATCAACAATTGTTCTCGCACACACGCACACACCAACGCACGGTCCTCGAGGAGTTTGGTCGCCCTAGGGCCGCCGACTATCGCATCTATTAGGGTATGGCCAGCTCGCGCACGGGGGGTATCGCCGCCGCTACGACCTACAGAGATCGATACACTATAGATGAGCAACTAGTAGCGTAAAGCGTGTCGTGACTACAAAAGAAAGACGCGGACCTGCTCAGGCCATTTAGAGACCGAGGAGCGAGATGAGCGTGGCAATGTTGAGCTGGAGGATGAAGGGCACGACGGTGCTGAGAAGGGGGACAAGGATGGCAAGGAGGTCACCAAGGAGGGTGCCAACGAGAGCCAGGACGGCGCCGAGGAGGATGCCAACAACAGCGCTGTGAGGATGCATTAGAGGGTATTCATGACATAACAGATGAGCTGCACCTACCCAACATCAGCAAGGAGTGAGAAGACAGCAGGCTCAATGGCACCACCGAGGAGGGTCAGGACAGCACCGACAGCACCGAAGACAAGCTACAACGATAATCAGCATCAAGCTCCCGCATACAAGGGAAGCCGACTCACAGTGACGACGGCAGCAAGGATGGTAGCGAGCTCGTTAGCGGCGAGCTTGGCGGTGCCGTCGACGGTCGCAAGGATAACCTCAACGGGCTGGCCCGCGAGACCCTGAATGGCGTGGACAGTGTTGGTCAGAATGGTCTTGATCTCGCCAACGGGGCCGGTGAGGGCCGCAACAGTGGCGTTCTGCTTGTTCACGAACTCTGCAGAAATATATCAGCTACTGTGCCTACTACGATAGGCGTCCAATACTCACTGAGCTGGTTGGCGGGGCCAACAAGCTGGTCGTGCGCCGAAGTGAGGATGGCAGCAAGGCCCTGGGGAGCATCACGGCCGAGGACACCACCAACAACGGGGAGGTCCTTGGTGAGGCCACCAACGAGGGGGGTAACCTCGCCAACAAGAGGGAGGTCACGACCGACGACGGGGAGGTCCTTGGTCAAACCACCAACGACACCGCCAACAATGGGCAGGTCACCAACGAGAGGGAGGTCGCGGCCCGAAAGGGGAAGCGCGGAAGTGAAGGCGCTGAGCGCAATGGTAGCGGCGACAGAGAGGGTGCTGAAGGAGAACATTTTTGCAAAAGAGCGTGAGGGAGTGCGAAGTGCTGTGTGAGCGACTGAGAGTGGTTGGAGGAGGTAGAGAGAAGGGTGACTCGAAGTCAGTGAGGAATCTGGCGACACTCGTAGTCGCCTTTATACCCGAGCCCGAGGCCCGTCGAGGTTGGTTCTGACGACATGGGCATGCAGGGTTGCTCCCGGAGATCTGGGATGGATTGGTGGCGGTCGGACGCGAAGCTGGAATAGCGCACGAAGTGTTTCAGGCAACTTTCACGCTGCCGAGCGAAGCATGCTAGACTCCACCCGAGGACACATTTGATCAGTCCAAACTCCACAGCACGAAAACGTTGCGCTCACGAATCTGGGAAGATCACGCCTACACTGGTCCCGCTCTTCCATCCGTCATTTGCGGACGTTCTCATCACCGACGGTTTGACGCGTTCCAGAAGACATAATAGCTCTCTGCCTTGCTGCCTTCGAACGGTGAGCACGGCGGAGGAGGTCGCATGCCCGGATGTTGGTGAGGATGCTGCGCACCGCCGCCTCGACACGTATGGTAAGGTATGCGGACGTCGGCTAACGTACGCGCCCCGCTAAGAATCCTGCATGACGTACGGTGCGCAGGTAGGCGGCAGCGGAGGAGACGGAACGGAGGGCGCGATGAGTGGCTTGTCAGGATCGGTATGTTACGCGCCCTAGAAACGGGGTGCCGCATGATCATCCATCTTTACCGGGCCAATCAGATGTTGAGACATGTACAGCGCCCATTAAGATCGGGTCGGTAAACGGGTGAAGATGGCTGGCGAAGGCTGGCTTCTTGATTGTGAATTGAGCGGAATTAGAAGACGGCGTGGGCTCTGGCGAGA
Organism: Cubamyces sp. BRFM 1775; assembly: GCA_022385745.1. Classification (NCBI taxonomy): domain Eukaryota; kingdom Fungi; phylum Basidiomycota; class Agaricomycetes; order Polyporales; family Polyporaceae; genus Cubamyces; species Cubamyces sp. BRFM 1775. The sequence continues at coordinate 65,118 of MU278524.1, forward strand.
GGCCATGACTGGCCACGACCAGACGGGGCTTCGGGTTCTGTTCGAGTGGGAGATATTGGACGATGGCGTCGACCGGAGGATCGATGAGGCCATTGCCAATGCAAGGGAATCCGTACGGATTACGCAGGATGACCAAATATTCACCCGGATACTGCAATGCGTTGTTCGAGATCGGGGTGGAACATGGATGTGTACGCTGGCAGTGTGGGGTCTCCGTCGGGAACCCCCAGGTCTTATTTTTGGAGGAGCAGATATCGTATAATGCACGCGACCAATTCAGCCAATACGGCCGTTTCCGCAGGCTTTCGGCCCAATATCAAGTCGAGAAGTTGTGGATCTGTAGCATGAGCTTGAGGGACAGGTGGGTGTAGAGCCACTGTACGGAAGAGAGATGGGAACTGGACTGGAGGGCGTTGAATAAACTTTAGTTTTGGCTTTAGAGTTCCTTTCCCACGGTTTATCTGCCGCGACTGAAGGTGTTGCACAACAAGGCCAAACAGAACTCTGGCTGCACCACGCGAGTGCCACAACTTGGACTAGACTGCGGTAGCTGCAGGCAGGATACTCAGCACGTATCATTCCTCGGCTCCTGCTCAGGCTTCATACTCGCCCACAATGTCCAGCCTCTTCCCCTCTTTTGATAGCTTCGTTAAAGTGAGCAGGAACTCTCGTTGCTTGTGCGGGACTATCGTGCTCACGCTTGAGCTAGGGAACCGCCACCACCGTCGCAGGACTATCGACCGTCGGTAAGTCACTGGTGTCACGCTAGTCTTATCCAGAACATATTTCCGCAAACTACATGCAAATCCAACATGTGACACCGGCTCATTGTCTCGATACTTTGCGCAGGCGTTGGTCTTCTATTCTTCGGCCAAAACTATCTCATCTACCCGTCCGCGTTCCCGCCGGGCTCTCGCACCGGTACGTATACATTCGTTCTTGTTCCAAACCTCGACCGCCACAGTCCTGAGCACCCCAGTGCAGAGGTCCCAAACCCAGCGGACTTTGACCTTCCATACCAAGATCTACCCCTGACCACGCCTGATAACGTCACTCTGCGATGCTACCTCCTGACCCAGCGGACAGAGATGCCGTTCCCTGGCGCAATGCCGGTGGAAACCTCTGAGCACGAAACAGATGAGCAGGTGTGTACATTTTACCCGAACGCCTACTGTGAGCCCTCCACGGAACCGTTCGCCATCTATCATAACTCTATCGCATGACATGGGGATACGTCTCCTCCTGAGAGACCTGAGCTAAGCTTGGGTACAACTACGAACTGTCACTGTCAGCCGGTTCCCCTTCTTGCGCCTCCGAGCGCGCCTAACAATCTGAACGAGCCATATCCTCGACTGAATTGCACAGTCCCTCGGTGGCTGTCGCATCCACTACTCGCAGCTCTCCAATCGCGAGCACGCAGAATGCCCCTTACTGACGTCAAGGGTCTTAGTTCGCATCGCGGCGGCCTACCATCCTCATGTTTCATGGGAACGGTGGAAACGTCGGCCATCGTATCCCCCTTGCGAAGGTGTTCTACGTCAAGATGCGCTGCAACGTGCTAATGCTTTCTTATCGCGGGTGAGTCCGACTGCAACGGCTGCGACTCAGTCCACGAACGACTCATTGTGCGGCGTCGAAAGATACGGTCTCTCGGAGGGCAGCCCATCAGAGAAAGGTATGCACCAAGTTGGACCTCGTTTCGCCGCTTGCATACTCAACACTCGCCTCCCAGGTATCCGGATAGACGCTCAATGCGCGCTTGACTACATCCTGGCCCACTCTTACCTCTCCAAGACACCTATCGTACGTCCGACCGACCTGCGGCCCTGGAGAAAATTTGCATGACGCATCCTTTCCAGATACTCTATGGCCAGTCCATCGGCGGAGCTGTCGCCATTGACCTCGCGCACCGGAACCCGCACGCGGTACGCCACAATTTCCACCAAGTTCTGATACCTGCAAATCCCTGACTGTCGCACTGTCGCAACCCTCTGCCCCATCCACGCACGCACACAGGTGCGCGCGCTCATCCTCGAGAACACGTTCCTCTCCCTCCCGCGCCTCGTCCCGTCCGCGCTGCCGGTCTTGGGCCCGTTCGCGTTCCTCTGCCACCAGAAGTGGGACTCGGCGTCCAAGGTGCCGTCCATCCCCGCCGAAATCCCGATGCTCCTCTTGAGCGGCGTCCGCGACGAAGTCGTCCCGCGCGAGCACATGCAGGAGCTCTGGAAGCTCGTCCAGCAGCGCGTCCCTGGCGGGCGGCGTCCCAGCGATCGGCTACAGGGCGAAGAAGACGTCAAGGAAGCAGAGAGCCCCAAGCAATCTGGCATGAGCCTCTCGCGCTTCGTAGAGTTCCCGCGGGGCACGCACAGTACGTCTTGCCGCACGTCGGCTGCACTCGTCATGACCGGAGTAAGGATGGGACGCACTGACACCTGTATCGTAGATGACACTTGCGTCCAGGAAGGCTACTGGCACGCAGTCGCCGCCTTTGTCAGAGAGGTCGCTCCAGAGGAGGCGCCCTCATCTGCAACAACATCGACACCGTCAGTATCCTCGATATCCTCGTCGACATGGGACGCTTTCGAATCCTAAGCACCAAGCTCAAACTTCGTCTTCGGCTCCGGCTTCGACTGCGGGCTCGACCTGGCCGCAGCGGAGGTGAACAAGGTAGGCAGGTGTTCTACGGGCGGACTTCGGACTGCGAAGCGCAAGTGCGGGAAAGGAGCGAGTGCGCCGCGAGCTTCGCCGGATCTCACCTGCGCGTCGCGCGTTCGCAGCCTCGCTCCGCGGCTTCTTCGTCCCTGGCTTTTGCGTCGTTCCCGTGTATTTCTAGTTCCGATACCCCATCTTCCCTCTGCGTATTTGGCCAAATGGATACATGTCCGTCTTCGTTCTCAAGGATAAGGACGCGAAGAAGGCGTCAGTCCGGCGGCTGGGAGTCTCACGAGGTACGGCCTCGATATTCTTTTCACTAGCCCGGTACTACTTGTGTCCTATTCGAGCGACGGCGCCCCACGGTAAGCAAGGCAGTTCGAGCCCGAGCTTATGTGCGAAGTGCTGTGCGGTGGGAACGGCCGGCGCAGACAAACTGCAAAGCGCACGGCTGCTACGCGGCAAGCTTCGACGACGCAGAAGATCTAGCTTGGAAGCGGCGGGTGCAAACAACATCGTCTACTGGAACCCCTTCGCGCGTCCTTCCCGGGGCTCGCGGCCGCACAAGGCGCGCAGATGGTCGTTCTTGCCTGCGGCGACAGTGCGTCGTCATTAGGCATAAAGTTCCATACGAGGAGCCGCCCGTCCCAGGGCCCCCGGCCTCTTTGCTGCAGCAGTTCACGTACGGACGGATGCGGTGGATCGACAGTACGGACGCAAACGGCTCGGATGCCGAAAGGCCTCGATTTCCAGCAGTGCATGGTGCGCGACATCGGTGGTGCTTGGCGCTGAGGGATGGCGCAACCGCATCCCATGTTTCCTCAACCCTCTTCGACCACGGCTCTTGCGCCGAAATGCGCCCCCGAGGCCCCGTGGCTGTGGCACTGGCAGCAGGTAGAGCGGCGGTACACGCACTCGTCATTCAGGACGATGGTGATGTCAAGGGTGACCCGTCCCAGGAACATGCGCGCGATGCGACCCCTGGTGGGAGGCCACGGAGGGCAGTGTTTGTGCGTGCGCGAAGGTACCGAGTGAGAGAACCTGCATAGGAAATCAGATGTCCAGTTCCAGGCCCAGGGTTCATACATCCAACTCAATCCACCGCAGCAGTGTATCATTGCGCGTGGTAGGAGGCACATCAACCACGAGTCAGTAGCAACTGAGCGTTGGTCATGATGCATGACGTTCACCGCGGTAAAAGGCGAGGTCAGCCATGGCATGAGAAGGAAGTACCGGGCCCGCGTCAAACTTAACAATATCCAACACGGGCGTCCTATCGGTATATCAGAACGCCGAGGATGATACTGTGTAGTATGAGGTCAGTGGGACGTGTTCGCTGTCAACGAGTATAAGCACCGGGCGAGGGCACCCAGGGAAGATCCAAGTAGACGAACACGCGCAAGTACGCATTCCCGCAATCACACCTGAGCCGTGTTTTCGGCGGCGAATCGTAGCGGTTCCGCCGACGTCGACGCCTTCCTCTCTCCCGCGCGTGTCCTCCCAATTGGCTGGCCAGCGACTGCGCTTCGACATCTTAGAAGCGCGGCGGGCAGGTAGAAAGGTCGACAGGATGTGTTCATTCATTCCGGTGACCGTGAACGTTCAATATGTTCGGGATGTCAGTGATGAACACGCCCTTCTATCTGCCAATAATATTGAAGGTGCGTCATAACTTGAAGCTGTAGACGACGCCCCCTTACGTCCCGTAGCCCTAGCTCCACCACGATCGCATGGTACCAGTACGCCAGGGCACACGAGGCTACGGGATGACATGGTCAAAGGTACAGATATTATATGTACCACCAGCAGGATGGCTCAGAGTAAAGGCCCCGTGTACACGATCCAATGCCAAGCACTCCAGGGTAGACTGCTCAATAGCCAAGGCAAGAATATCGGAAGGCCAGACAGAAGATCCGAGGCCATCTCGCGGTGGTCCGGGCCTAGGACGTGGGCCGTTGGCTCCCGCGGAGCACGCAAGCTCAGAGTTACTGTGGCAGCGAAGCACAGGCACACCTCTGCAGCGAAGGCGGCGGAAGGGGAGCTGGAGACGGTTGATCGCGCTATGGAGAAGCTATGTAATTCTGATACCATATAGCATGACACGATAGCTAGGGGATTATAGTATAGTATAGTAGTACGTAGGAGAACATATCAAAGCAAGTAGATTAAAGTGGGTAGATAGGCAGATGGGTGGGGGATTATTAGGTAGGGGGGATGAAAGGTGAAGCTAAGAAGTAGGGGGGAGGGGGCTACCAGAGCGTGAAGGTAAGATCGAGCACCGAGACGACAGAGCGACGAAAGCGACGAGAGCAACGAAAGCAACGATAGCAGCGAGAGCGACGAGAGCAGCGAGAGCGACGAGAGCAGCGATAGCGACGAAAGCAGCGATAGCGAACCAGAGTCAGGACAACCGAACCGTAAGCACCACCGCGAGGGCAGCACCAGGCGCGCCCGCGAACGAGCGTGCCTCCTCTATATCATCATTCCAGCAGATCTATCCTCCCTCTCTCCACCCTGCGCACCTCCTTGACCCCGCGCCGGGCCCACCAGGTCTTCAGCCGTCGTACCACCACCTGCCAGCCAGTCCAGAGGGACCAGTGAGTCTGAGGGGTGGGGCCTGTACCTGACGAGTCCGTACATGAGCCCGAGCATGATGTTGTTGAGCCCGAGAGTGCGTCCTCGAGTGAGATCGAGTCGAAGGTGCTTTTCGTTCGTAAATCCCAGAGACCAGACGAGTGACCAGCGGCCGATGAGCGTGGCTGTGATGCTGAAGAGTCCAGGTCTACCGGGGAGTTGTTTGTGTCCAGATGGGACGATGCCGTAGGGGGCGAAGTGGTTGTGGCTGATGCCGTAGGGGGCAAAGCCAGAAGGGGCGTAGCCGTAGGGGGCGCAGCCGTGGGGGTTGCCGTAGGGGGCGGTGCCACAAAGGGCACGGCGCTCGGTGAGCGCGAGTATGGGTCCGCAACAAGGTACGCGAGAGCGATAGCCTGCAGCGAACAGGAAGAGTCCAAGCTAGCATCCGAGAAAGTGGCCATGGAAGCGGTCGGGGCAGCATCTTCACCCGCTGTCTCCGAGCCCGCAGGGCCGGCGGGAGTCGGGCGAGTGAATGACATGGCGGATGCGTCCCAGTCGCAAGCGAAGCGGTGCTGGTAAGTGCTACCGTAGTCCGAGTCCGAGGTGCAGGACATGATCGCGTCGAACTTGTCAGTAGCTGTCGCAAGGCCGGTGTAGGCATCAGATGCGTTGTAGTACTCGGAGGGTGCCTGGAGGGCAGTGTGTGCAGGGCTCTTCTTCGCAAAGAGGGTCTGCAGCTTGTTGGTTTGGGTGATCGCGCGCCACTTCGACTCCTTGGTCTCAGCAGCTTGCGCGGGCTCGGAGTGGGTGGCTTCGAGCTCCGGGGAAACCCAGTGGAAGAAAGGGTAGGGGTTTTCTCCCTCGCCATAGGGGTCGTCAAAGCGGAGGAAACGGACGTTGGGGTCCTACAAGAGTAAAGGTCAGAAGAGTGAAACCTGCGAGTAGGAGATGCAACGTACCGCCTTGAGGTCCGCGGGGGCCTTGACAGCGGACACTGGCTTCCGGCATGCGACTTGAGCCCAGTCACTATTAGAGTGATCTGCGGTCAGCAAAGAAGAGCGGTACGTGACACTGGTACTCACATTGAATCAAACCAAGGGTGTTCCTTGATCTGCTCCCAAGTGGGCCTCCTCATTGGGTCCTTGGCGAGCATCTGGATGTGAGAGGACCATCAGTACGGGACTAATCGAGGAAAGAGAGGCAAGTACTTACCGCCTGGAGCAGATCATGCGCATCGGGGTCGACATGGTCGTCGATCTCGACAGTCTCCAGAATGACGCGGGAAATGGCCTCGTTGGTGGGCAAATCCTTGTCGTCATAGCCGAACGGCAGCTGAAAATATGGTCAGGATCTGGTGTCTAGATCAACAAGTAAAAATGTTTGCTTACCTTGCCGTGCAGCATCTCGTAGAGAGTAACTGCGAATGACCAAACGTCCGCCTCGTACGAGTGGGTTCCCGACTCGAACATCTCGGGAGGGATGTACCCGAAGGTACCGCACGCGGCCTTTGTCTGGTCCTTCTTGATGAACTCGAACTCGTCGTCGTCGTCCTCCGAGGCGTCCTCCTTTTGTTGCCACATCTTGCGCGCCTTCCACGGCTGCTGTGCGACCGTGCGCCCAAACGTGCGCGCGAGGCCAAAGTCGGAAATGATGGCCTCGTCCTGAGCGTTGAGCAGGATGTTCTGCGGCTTCATGTCGCGGTGGATGATCCTCTGGCGGCGGAGCTCCTCCATGCCCAAGAGCTAGAGACGATGAGCTCAGAGCATCTGCAGGCCGTCACGAGATACGTACGATCTGGGCGGCATAGCGGCGAGCCTCGTTGGTTGAGAGCTTGCCCTGCTTGCGGATCCTGCTGCTGAGGTCTCCACCGGAGATGTAGTCCTAAGAAAGCATAAGGAACCTGAAGAAAGACAAAAACAACACGGACAACTTACCGTGATGAGGAAGAAGTGCTCCTCATCCTCGAAGCTCCCCTTGAGTGTCGTGAAGAACGGGTTGCCCGCGAGCGCCTGCATGATGTTCTGCTCCACGAAGACGGTCTGGAAGTCCCTCGTGCTGAGCACCTCCTTCTTGATCGCCTTGAGCGCGAAGAGCTTGTCCGTGATGAGGTCCTGGACGAGCATGACGAGGCCCTGTCCGCCTTGACCGAGGACGCGGATGATGCGGAAGTCCTCGAACTTGAGTTCACGCTCGGAGGTGGGCTCGGTGGCAGCGGTGTCAGCCTCCTTGACTTGAGGGAGCTCAGGCTCGACGACGGTGGCGCGGGACGCGGTGGAGAGCTTGGCCTTGTCCTCAGGCGTGGCGGTGAGGAAGGGAGTGGCGGGGTTGGAGGGCATGGGCGACCCGACGAGGGTGGTCACGTTGGAGAGAGCGACCGGCGTCGGCTTGTCAGCCTCAGCGACCATGAGCGTCGCCTTGGGGGCCTCGGCGGCCTCGAGGTGCTCCAGCTTGTAGGTGAGCTGGGCATCGCAGTGAGCTCAGGCCGATAGAACATCAGCAGGTATGATGGTCGAAGTACTCACCATCTCGCCGTCCTCGCCAAACGTCATGCAGACGTGGACGGGGCCATAGGCGTCCAACTCCCGCTGGAGGATCTCCTCGGAACGAGGATCAGCGGTCTTCTCGACCTCCACAACAACCTCCACGACCGGCGTGGGGGCGGCAGCAATGGCCTTGGTCTTCTTGGCGAGACCGAAGAACTTCTTGAAGGGCATGGCTGGTAGGGTATGTGGGTGGGTAGGAGTGGTATGCGTGTAGTACAGCTGGGGATTGTGGAAGTAGGAGCGAAGGAGGATGACCAGCCCCTTTTCGAGCTCGTCGCTATTTATGAGGAGGGTAGAGCAGGCCTGATCATTATGGTCGCCGGATGTCAGCCTCCAAGACTTGGATCGAGGCATTCAACGTGAATAATAGGCATCTCTGCCGGAAGAGATTGCAATGAGGGAAAGGTATAAGTGAGCATATGACGTTGTTCTTGTTTGACTCCGCACTCACTCGGCAGTTCAATTGCTCTATGCTGGATCTAATCATCCCTGGATTCGTCGTACAGGTCCTTGGGCTATAGTGATCCTAGTTCTGTTGAGTCAACGTCAACCGTCGTATGGTGAATTCGAAGGTAAGATTGAAGTCGGTCGCAGAGTAGTCCAACCAGCTCGAAGAGAGATACGAAGTGTATATCAGAAAGAGAGATCCACGAACGCGTTCAAATGACCGACGTATTCACGAACAGGTTCAACCGCCTTCGAGTGGTCGGCGTCCAGTAGGACATGACGTCACCGACATCAAACCACGACACTTGCCTTTCTCGGATCCTCGGACCCGACTGCTTTCCCACGCATAGAAGGACCACGTCAGCCGTCAGGATCAGTTCCAGAGAACATAACAAAGTAGCATCGATAGCAAAGCAGGTCAGCAAAAAGGTATAAGTAGTACAAGCAAAATCCACAGTACAGATAGAGCATTAGAAAGTCGTGTGGTAAATCAAGGTGGAGCTGTGCAGTAGATCGGGACCGTCACGTCGAGTCTCAGAGCTGGACGTCCACCTTCGGGCAGTCCCACCCGTAGACGAACTCCTCGTCGGAGCGTTCAGTGTTTTCGTCGTGTCGTGCCGGGTTGCAGATGCCTGCGTTGAAGTGCTCCTTCAGAAGGAGGTCGGCGACGTTGCGTGCCGCGATGGTCTCGGTTTCCATAGTCGAGATCAACCTAGTGGAAAATTGTCAGCTCGGTACTTCAGCGTTATGACAGGTAGCAGACATACGGTTCAAAGGCGTTCACATAGTACAGCCCGTCCGCGAGCTTCACGGGCGGGAACTCAGTCGTAGGCGGCAGGACCGGGTACGCGTCCCACTCCTTGCGCAACACCCAACCCACATTGCCTCCAAACAGACGTTCCAGCCACTCGTCCTCAATCCGGTCCTTGGAGAAGATCTTGACGACCCACTCCTTCTCTCCCCGGGCGTTCACCTGCACCACTCCCTCCTTATCCCTCACGGGCCCGTGGTACGTGAGCGAGTTGAACTCAGGCTCGGGCCCCCCGCGCGAGCGCACGCCCTCGTACGTCGTGAGCAGCGTCGTCGGCGCCTTCGCGCCGTGCGCGAGGTTGAAGTAGTTCGGATCCGGCGTCGGGGAGGACGTGCTGAGGAGCGTGACGTGCAGGTGTACGTAGGGCTGTTCCGGGACGGGCGCGAGGGAGGCTTTGAAGTTGATCTGAGCTTGGTGGAAGGGTGCTGCGAGGATCACTGCGCGATACAAGCGCGGCTGGTCGAATGCGGTCGACTCCACTACCCAAGGTCCAGAGGGATGATAGTGCGAGATTGACTTCACCTAGAGGATGGCGCGAATCAGCGAGGTGCCAGCCATGGTCGCGATTGACGTACAGTAGTGTTGAGATAGACGGATGCCTGCGAGTTGGCGAGGAAGTGCTCAAATATCTGGAAGTTCCCTCCCTTGACGCTCGACGCCCCGGTTGCGGCGAGAGAACAGAGGCCTTCGAGCGCGTGGATCTTGTCTACGTTCTGCATTGCATGTTAGTCTCAAAGCAAGGATTGCGTTTCAGCTGCAACTTACGTGACCATAGTTGACGCGCGTAGCAGCCTCGACCAATTCCCTCGTCCAGCGCCTGTCAATACCCTGCAGGTCGAAGTACTCGGCGGCGGTCTGTGCAGTAACATCTGCCCAGCCAAGCTCCGAGACGACAGAGGAAACATTCGACCATTGCGGCGCATGAGGGCTATACAGCGTCAGGAATCTTTCGACCATACTCTTCACCCTGGAGGCAACGAGTCAGAAGCCATTCATACCTCCAGAGAGCAAGGCCGCTTACAGAGCTTGGGTTTTAGTCGGGGCCTTGTAGCCATAGCGCCAAATTATCTTGATTTTGTTGAGCCAGTCACTGTAGAAGCTCCCACCACCAGTCTGAAACGACTCAGTAAAGTGAACCAACTGGGGAAAGACGCGACGCCTGAACTCACAGTCAAGGCGAATTCCTGACCATCCCAAATTCCCATGATGTCGTCCTCGTCACTCTCGAAGTTGACGCGTTCGAGGCCGAACTCATCGACAGCACGCCATAGGTTCTTGTTGACCTTGACGAAGATGGAAGCCCCTAACTCAACAGCTTCGAGTGCCTCGTTGTCATAGGGAAAGACAGTAGTGCTCCCTATACATGGGACATGTTCAGCTCTTCGCTCATAACTCGAGCATTCGAGAGGTTCATAGGTGCCCAATTGTATCCGAACTATGGGGGATTTCAAAGTGCGCTCGGTACTTACGTCCGCCAATGTACGCGTTCTTGTCATACACGTCCACTTCTACATCCAAGCCATACCTTTCCTTCCCCTTCGCAAGCCAATACGCAGCAGACGACCCCGCGGCTCCGGCTCCAATAATCGCAATGCGGTTCGGGGTTGCGGTCTCAGGAAGTTCAGGAGCTGCTAGCGGGGCTTGCGAGCCACCGAAGAAGGGCAGCTTGATGTTGAAAGGTAGCTGGAACGCATACGCAGGAAAGAATGCAGCAGTGGTTGCAATGAGCAGCGTAGGAGACCTCATCCTTCCACAGATTGAGCGCGGAAGTTGTGGTGGTGCAGAATAAGAGGCACTGGCGTTAGATCCTAGAAACTTGATGGCGCTGTTCTGGCCCCGCAGTATTGTAGCCGCCCCCGGTCCAATGAAGCAAAGTAAGTAACGCCGGTATAGTCTCGCCTAACGCCTCCCGCTGAATGAAGAGCCCAGGTGCTTAGTTCCTGTAGTCTGTGTTCTAGCCGATATAGCTCAAAAGCATCCGGCTGCAAGCTGCTGCAGCTCAGAGGAATAACGGAGGAAGGATCGACGGTTGCGCTCTTGCTGCCGGCTCAAACCCCTGGTTTAGCCGGCCCGGCGGCCCGTAGTTTCAATGAGCGCTTCTATTGGTTTGGTGCATCTTCATGCTCTTCCTCAGGCTGCAGTACACGGTTTACTCGCAACCCTTGCTTCCGCTCGTTCTAGTCTCTCACTCTCATCGCCAATCACAAACAGCCGTTTCTACCTCAAAGATCCAGGATAGCATTTATAGGAATGGCTGGAGAAGCAAACGAAAGCAGCACAACACGCCGTGCGGCGGAGGTGCTCGAGGTGGAGGACGAGGACCAGCGTCAGGAGCGCATGCGTGAGCATTCAACTCTCCTGTGGCTAGGACTTGCGTCTTAGAATCGTCTGCTTCAGATAGTCTGCTTGCAAGGCTGAACACCCCTTCAAACGCGGGCAGCGCGACTCTGCCCTCGTCGCGACCGTTCGACTTCGGAGACAGGAGCACCCATCCCATAGCACCTCCCATGGAACGTACGTTTTACATGTCGCTCCTGCGCCACGAGAAAGGAATTGCTGAAACGACGGCCTAGTGCTATCACGTGTACAAGCGTTCCTTCCTGAACTCGCTGCGTCCAACGCCGACCTTCTTCGGCGAGCGAGAGAAAATCCAGAGAGTGTGGACATCGAGAACATTGACGAGGATCAAGAGCAGTATATTGAAATGGTGTGTAATCATACTGTATTCTTCATCGTTGAACGTGTACTCACTAAGCGTTCGCCAGAACCTCGGCCTTGGTGTATTCGACCATCGTGGCGACCTACCCCCTGGTATCCCTGTCACAGAGGTCGACCTCGACGCGCAAATGGACAGCTCAGACTCAAGTTCCGACTCGGACTCAGACTCTGATGAAGATAGTTCTGAGGATTCCGACGACTCAAGTTCTGAAGATGAGTCCTCTTCCGAAGAGGATTCTAGTTCCGAGGCAGATGGTACAGTCCCTTCCGATCAAAAGCAAAAGGTGCGACCAAGGAAGCCCTTGCCGAAGCGCAAGGACGCTTCAGGTGCTCCAAAGCCAGAGATTGTCGTCCTCTCAGAGACAGTAGACGATCCCATGTCTTCAGCCTAGGGTTGTCAGCGTCAATGCATTACATCCTTGCACCCGCCTTGCATCGCTCTGTTCTCTCGTTTGTGGATAACACCGAGTCTGCAGCTATGTTCCCATAAGAAAATGATTGGAGGCTCACCCTAGACTGCTTCGAACGCCATGCGCGCTCATTGCTGTGCAATGATTCTAGACGGGGCGAGCTGCCGGCGATTGCCCAGCGGCACTGGCAGCCACTAGGTTTCCCGGACGCTCATGCCATATCTGCATCACGTTTCCTTTACATATATAGGGGCCACCGTGACCTAGGCATTTCTAACCCCCTTGCTAACTCCCTTGCAAGAGAGCCTCACACCGTCGTCGGCGTGTGAGAGGAACCCGCAGTGCTGCTCGAGAAGCCTATACTCGGGGCTATAGTGGGTCTTGGAACGCAATATGCTCTTCGCAGGGGCATTTTCAGCTGCCGTATACCTCGTTCTCGCCGTTACTGCACACGACTGGCCCCAGGAGGTGCCTTCCGACCTCCAAGTACAAGCGCCGGTCTTCGTTACTCCCACAAACCACTGTGCATTCGAAACCAGGAGTAACCGAGTCGCTATCATCGGTGCGGGTGCGGCTGGGTCGTCTGCCGCCTTCTGGATTGGCAAAGCCAAGGAGCGTTATGGCGTTGACGTCGAAATCGACGTGTACGACAGCAATCCCTACGTAGGTGGCAGTGAGTATCCACCCTGCTGTATTATGATTTTGTGGTGCAATGACACATATTTTCGGCAGGAAGTACAGTGGTACAGCCGTACGATATGTTTGAACTCGAGCCAGTCGAGCTTGGTGGCTCTGTCTTCGTGGAAGTGAACAAGAACTTATGGCGGGCTGTCAACGAGTTCGGGTTCGAACTAATCCCGTTTGAGAATGCGAGTGATGTGGTAGGCATCTGGGACGGGCAAGCATTTGTAGTGACGGTAAGTGCAGTCGGCATAGAGACAACTTGAACTCCACGCGCTGATCTCATTGCGTCCTTTGTACAGTACGGAGGATCGGGTTGGTACAGCGGCTGGCTGGGGAAGGCCAAACTCCTCTGGAAGTACGGGTACCATGCCATATCAAAAACACAAGCGTTGTAAGTCCCCAAACAAGCTGCAGCGTTCATATCTTAACCATAGGCTGATCCTCCCTTACCGATACGGGTAGAGTCAAAGAGCTATCGGATACCATCCTCACACTCTACGCTCCGGCCACGACGAGGTTCAAGAGCATCTCAGAACTCGCCTCGAACCTCGACTGGGATGGCATTGCCTCACACACCACGGCAGACTACCTCGACTCGCAAGGTGTCAATCCAGCATGGACGCGCGAGATGGTCGAGGCCGCTACGCGGATCAACTACGGCCAGGTGGGTTTCTCCTGGCTCCCTTCTTGTCGCCTGCCGGATGCTGATGCGCACTGTGCGTCTGACAGAACGTGGACGACATCCATGCACTGGAAGGATTTGTCTCGCTGGCCGCCGCGCGCCCGTCGAGCGTGAAAGGCGGGAACTTCCAGATATTCGAGCGATTCCTCGCGCACTCGAAGGCTTCCTTGTACTTGAACACAACGGTGCGTCCTTCACGACACGCGATTTCATTTACACGCTCGTCGTAATACTATTGATGATCGGACGACAGGTGGAAGCCGTATCCAGAGCATCGCTTTCCGACCCCTGGGTCATGAGAACGACCGACGACTCCGAAGAGTCCAAGGAGTATCGCGCAGTAATCTTAGCAGCGCCGTTCCACCAGACCAACATCGCTTTCTCCTCGCCTGAGCACCCTATCGCGCGCGTCCCGAAACAGCCCTATGTTCACCTGCACGTTACGATCCTCAGCACGTCTGCACGATACGCGAACAGCGTATACTTCAATCTCTCGCCTGTCACCCCTGTCCCCGAGATGGTGCTTACGACGTACAATGGCGTGCGCAAGGGCGGCCCCGCGCCCGAGTTCAACTCGCTCTCGTACCTCACACAGCTCCGGTACAACAACGGGACAGCTTACCTCAACGCGCAAGGCAACCCAGAGTGGATCGTGAAGGTCTTCTCGTACGCGCCGATCAGCGATGACTGGCTCTCACGCATGTTCGGAGGCAAAGTCGGCTGGGTTCTGCGAAAGGAGTGGGACGCGTACCCTGTGCTGCCGCCTACGACGGAGTTCCCGCCCATTAAGCTCGCGGATGGGCTGTACTACGTGAATGCATTCGAGCCGTGAGCCTCCTTCGACACTCAGCCACTGATTCCGCGACTTACTTTCGTTCGAGACAGGCTTATCTCGACGATGGAGACGGAGACGATCGCGTCCAGGAACATCGTCGACATCATGCTGCGCGAGCATTTCCGATCAGGTCTTTGCCGGACGCACACGCTTGACGCGCCTCTCGACACCTTCGTATTTGGATGGGATTGCTGAAGTTCATCACCAGAGGGTGCAACAGACCGTTTCATGCGTACAAGCTGTCCGCCCTCGCGAAGCCCGCAAGGGAAAAGCAACTGACACCATTGCGCTCTTCCTTGTAGTTCCGGCTCTCTGTGGCTTTTATGGAGATTTATAATACACTTTGGCACGTTCTAACGAGATCTGGAACGTAGCAGTATGAGAGCTGGTTAATTCTTTTGGTTTCTGGAAACCTCGTGTATACGCAGACATAAAGGCACGAACGTAGCAGTATGAGAGCTGGTTAATTCTTTTGGTTTCTGGAAACCTCGTGTATACGCAGACATAAAGGCACAAATCTCTCGACCTCCAATATAATAGCCCAGGACCATACAGACTTACATCAAGCTACAGGCGCGTTCGATACACACTCGTTGATTTCGTTAACATCCGTTAAGTTGTTGAGAGAAAGCAATGTTGCGGCCACCTCACGGCATTCTTCAGCCTACGAGACGTGACAGCAAGAGGCTCACGGCAAGCCGAGTACCGATTGGAACGCCTTGAAGTTGGGAGTACCCAGACCGGTAACCTGCCAGGGGTCCAACGTCTATGAGCAAGGACAACCACAAACATGTCTAGATGACGCACCGGATCCCAACCCTGCCGCGCCGGGAAACCATTCGTATTGCATCCGGGGTTATTTCCGATAGTAATATCCGTGAGCGCCGGCATGCCCGTCGTGTACAAGAACGGGTTCAAGAACCCGAGTGGCCCGCTACCCCTCGCCGCACGCTGGTCATTGAGCAACGCTATCATGCTCGCCACCACCGGCGTCGCACAGCTCGTGCCCCCAACCTGTCCTATTACGCCCTGCGTGGAGATAAGCGAGTTTATGGCGTGCAGCGCGACGTCCGGGTACCCGCGTCCATTCCGATTGTACTTGCCCA
Organism: Cubamyces sp. BRFM 1775; assembly: GCA_022385745.1. NCBI lineage: Eukaryota > Fungi > Basidiomycota > Agaricomycetes > Polyporales > Polyporaceae > Cubamyces > Cubamyces sp. BRFM 1775. The sequence goes on from MU278524.1 coordinate 80,580, forward strand.
AGTTCTGGCTCCCGAGGAAATTGAGGTACTCGCCAACGGGGCCTGCTTGGTAGTCAGGTCTCTCGAATATGTTGGAGAACCCGCCAGAGGAGAATCCTGCGCCAGCTTCAGGACTGATGCCAGTCGTGCCGCCTACGGAGGTGACGCTGCGTGCATAAATTCGTCAGTTAAGTGCTAGTGCGAGATGTGATGGGGTACGTACAACGGGCACCCTGACGGGAAAGTAGGAACGAAGTCGGTGCATGGTGCGATCGCACCCCCGGCCACGCCGCCATCGCCAGCCGCAAAGAGGATGGATGTGCCACGTGCCCCGAGGCTCATATACGCATCGCACAAATTACTGTCGAAAATATCAACCTACACATCAAGTGCCGCGATAGCAGGTGCACGCACTTCCCCAGGCCGCCGCCTATGTCGGTCTCATCGAACCCGTAGCTGGTTGTCAGGACTTGAGGTGGGTTGATTTCGTCTATAAGGAAGATGACGATGTCCAGAAAGCCATTGATGCCGTCGCTGTTCTCGTTGCCTACAGAAATGAAAGTCGTAGGAACCCCTGTTGCGATTCCAACCGTGTATTGTATATCAATGGACTGGGTGGGGGTGAGTTCTGGGATGTTCATCTCAGATACAGCCGGCTCGGGTTGAACTCACAGCTTTGATTCCGGATTCGGATAACACTTGCGGGTTCTCACCACCATCCAACAACTGGGTACTGAACGTGGTCGACGGATTCATATCGGGGCGGAAGTTTGTCAAGAATTTCTGATTGATCGTGTCAACTCACAATGTGCCGGCACTTCTGCTACGAAGCGACCCACCTGCAGGTCTTGCTCGTTAGCGAACATTTGGTTGAACCCGCTCACCGCCAGCTGGTTCGATGGGATACTAGCTGGAATGCTCGGGATATCATACATTGCCTGCAGACATGCCGGCGTGATCTCCGTTTGGCACGACGCAGGGACAGTGTCCGATGTCAGGTTGACCGCAGGCGTTCGCTTGCCCTTATCGATAATAGCATTGAACGCAGGGCCTTTGAAGGGGCGCGCAAAGCTACGACATAAAATGAGCTTCTCTCTATAAACGCATAACTTATAAATCCTCACACGACGGTTGGATGAACGAAGTCGAGATGACCTTGCAAGTCGGACGGGATGGAGTAAGCGAGAGTCCGGATCATCGTCTTCCCGCTATCGGTATGATTGTATACCGAGAACTCAGCATCAAGCAAGTCGTTTGCCTTGCTGACTGGTATTGAGATGCTGAGCCAGTCCCCAGCCGACGACATCTTGGAGGCAGTGATACCGTTCTCCTTGAGCCAAGTATTGACAGCGTCAACGCTCTCGGGCTTAGGGGCCATGAATGCATCGGCCTAGTACACAAGGTGTCAGGTCAGAAGGAGCCATCATCAAGCCAGCCAGGGGAGACGTACCTCTTCTTTGGTCAGATGTTGACCATACAATGGACTGCCCGGGGTGCTGACATCCATGAGCACCTTTTCGAGCCCGTCGCGGTCGCCGCGCACGAGGGCGATACGGAGGTTGAGAACCGTATCAGGCGAGGCAAGACCGACAAGCTGGAAGGCATCCGGGACTGCCGCCTTCGTCTCGTGCACCTGCATACTCCGCGCCATAGGCTTACCGCACACAGTGGCGGCGAAGCAAGCGAGCAGGAAAGTTGAGGCGAGCATTGGTTGGTGTCAGTGAGGAAAAGCCTGCGTGCTTTCACCTCCGAGTTGTACCCATTTATACGTGTTCTCGTCGTGGGGGGGGGGGGGGGGATACAACCCTTCGCAATCAAACGAGCGAGGAGCTCCACAGCAGACCGGACATGGATTTCGAAATGAGAACGTTGATGGGCAGTGTTTCCCTCAACATGGCAGACGTGAGAGCGCTGTGAACAGAGAGGTGGCATATAGAAGAGACGAACGAGATTCTCCGAGCAGGGGACGGAGACCAGATGTTCGATGCATTTATGTCAGTCAACGATACGACCGGCTTCAGGCACTCACGAGATATACTTGGTCAATAAGGTCCGCGATCGGACGCTTCCTCGTACTGGACGTATCACCTGACTTGCCTGTGTAACTCTTTACGCAAGAAACTGGCCGCATAGACGGACAGATCCATGGGAAAGTCCGACCGGTCACCCGACAGGAAGCCCCGATGTGCATCGCGTGAAGTAGTTGGATGTGCAATCGCCAGGGCAGGAAAGCTTAGAATCAGACGATGAGTTCGTTGCATTGATGAGTGAACTAGCGTCGACTCTAGTTTGCTCAAAGTAGATCTTGGACGTCGTCCTGTCGAGAGGTCTATCCCTCGGGCTTGACACGACGATGATCGAGGAGATCAAGTCGTGAATGGGCGCTTGATAGTTTTTGGACACTTAGTGGCTGGTAGCCTCGTGCTGGTTGTAACGGGGCGGCGCTCGAGCGCGAGCGAGAGCTGCGCGAAGCAGACGAAGGTTTATTTCGAGGGCTACTAGGCGTGAGAGCGAGAACGAGGGCGTGCCCGAGCACCGACGCCGGTACCGCGTGAGGGACGGCGCGAGATGGTGTTGGTTCGTTAGTGAGAATGAGAGCGTATCGTAATGAGTAAGTACGCAAATCTGCATGTGGTAAGCCACGTGTAACGAGGCCGTTACACTGGTAGTGCATGATCGCAACGTTCATCCACTCCCAGTTGATTTACTTCTACTACTACAGCTGTGAGCAACTAGTTTGGCAATGATACGCTTGCGCGCTCGTAACCATCTCCCTAACACCATTGATGTCGAAATATGTCAACACATGATTCCCGTTTGCCGAAATTTATCAAGGCACGATGCCATCCCTCAGAGCCATTTCATACATGCACCCTGTGCATGTCCTCGGGACGATTCTGCCGGAAGCTTCAGGTCTACAGGCCCACCGCAGTTCGGAGCGCTGCAAAGTTAGGGGTACCCAAACCAGTGACCTACACATATTACAATCCGCATGAGTAAGGACTCGCAGCACGGATAGAATTCGTATAGCAACGCACCGGATCCCAGCCAACGCGAGCCGGGAAGCCATTCGTGTTGCAGCCGGGGTTGTTTCCGCTGGTGACGTCCGTGAACGCCGACGCGCCCGTCGAGTACAAGAACGGGTTCAAGAACCCGAGCGGCTTCTTGCCCTGTGCGGCGAGCTGGTCATTGAGCAACGAGAAGATGCTCGCCGATATCGGCGTCGAGCAACTCGTGCCCGCGACCAGGCCGAACTCTTGCTGGAACGCAATGATCACGTTCTCGCCCTGCGCAGAGATGTCCGGGAACGCGCGCCCCTGCGGGTTGAATTTGCCTACGTTCGTGCTCCCGAGGGCGCTGAGGAACGCCTTCACGGCGCTTGCTTGGTACGAAGGCTGCGGGAAGATGTTCGAGAAGCCGCCGCTGGAGAAGCTTGCAGCGACTTCAGGGGCGAAACTGGTCGTAGCGCCTACGGATGTGACGCTGCAGACGAAAGGGTCAGCAAGACTGTTATAGGAGGAAGATTATGTGCATACAATGGGCACCCAGACGGGAACGTGGGGATAAACGTGGTGCATTGTTGCGCCTGCGAGCCGGATACGCCGCCATCGCCCGACGAGAAGAGGATCGACGTGCCACGCGCCCCGAGGGCCATGTAGGCACTGCACAGGTTGCTGGGGGGGAACACATATCAGCTTACGCGTACTCGTGGTTGACATCACCGATGCACCCACTTTGCCATAGTGGATGACAAGTCAGGCTCGTTGAAGCCGTAGCTAGTCGTCAGAACTTGAGGCTGGTTGGTCATGCTTAAGAGGAACTCGATGATGTCCAAGAAGCCATCAACATCGTCCTGGTTGTCCTCGCCCACCGAGATGAACGTCGTAGGTACACCGGTTGCAACGCCGACCGTGTATTGTGTGTCAAGGTCCTGAGAGGGGATGAGTCTCCAGACGTCATTTTCATGTCATTCGACTGTACTCACGGCTTCGATACCGGCTTCCGATACGACTTGAGGGTTCTCACCGCCATCCAATAGTTGAGTGCTGAAGGTGGTCGTCGAAGGCATATCGGTGCGGAAATTAGTCAAGAACAACTGATGATTCGAAGATCGCGTTATCCAACGCGAACATGTAGCATTCATTCTGCGAGGCCACGCACCTTCATGTCCGCTTGGTTAGCGAACTGTTCGATGAACCCGCTCACCGCGAGCTGGTTCGACGAGATGGAGGCTGGAGTGCTCGGAATACCGTACAGTGCCTGCAGACATGCCGGCGTAACCTCTGATCTACACGATGCCGGGACAGCATCCGATGTCCTGTTGACCGCGGGCGTTTGTATGTCCTTACGTGGAACAAACTTGAACGCGGGACCCGTCAACGGTCGCGTGAAGCTATAGTAGACGATAAGCTCCTGTCGTCGAAGACTACCAGAAAGCCTCACATGACGGTCGGATGGATCAAGTCGAGATGACCTTGCAAGTCGGACGGGATGGAATACGCGAGAGTCCGAATCATCGTCTTCCCGCTGTCTGTATGGTTGAAGACAGAGAAGTCGGCGTCGAGCAGGTCGTTCGCTTTGCTGACTGGGATCGAGAAGCTGAGCCAATCCCCAGTCGACGACGTCTTCGTAACGGTAATGTCGTTTTCCTTGAGCCACGCATTGACAGCGTCAACGCTCTCGGGCTTAGGAGCCATGAATGCATCGGCCTATTAGGACAAGGACTTTGGTCAGAAAGAGTTGAGCTCTCTATGAGTCAGCCGAAGACGGACATACCTCTTCCTTGGTCAGATGCTGACCATAGAGCGGGCTGCTCGGGGTGCTGACATCCATGAGCACCTTCTCAAGCCCGACGAGATCACCGCGCACGAGGGCGACCCGAAGGTTGAGTACAGTGTCGGGGGAAGCAGGACCGACGAGCTGGAAGTCGGGTGGGATGGTCGCCTTGGTCTCGTGCACCTGCATGCTCCGTATCATAGGCTTGCCGCACACGGCGGCGGCGAAGCATGCGAGCAACAGTGTCGAGGCGAACATCGTGCGTGTCACCGGGGAGAATCCCTCGTGTGTTGGCTAGAGCTTCCCCCAAGTTGCTCCCATTTATACGAGTGATCGCTATTGTCGCTCAACGCGACAGCATACAGCCAAGCAGGGAGCATAGAGCACTATTCAGGAAGTACGCCAGCGAATCCGTAGCAGACGGCTATGGAAGAGGAAGCACGAGTGCTTATGGGGAGTACTTCCCGCAGAATGCCAGATGTGAGAGCGATGCGAACAGATAGAAGGTGGATGAAAACTGCGAACGAGCTTCTTCTGAGCAGAGAACGGGAGACAGATGTGTTGATGTCCTTATGTCAATGCACGATACGAGCGGGATCGAGCAGTCGCCAGACATGCTTGGTCAAAGGCTACCGAGGCCGGATGCTTCTCTGACCTCGACGTATCACCGGACGTATCTCTATACCCCTTGACGCATGCACCTCGCCATGCAGAAGAACATCCCTGGGAAAGCCCGACCGGGAATGCACAAGAGGCTCCGATGTGTATCGCACAAAGTAGTTCGACATACTGCAAATCGACGGGTTCCGAGTCAGGTTCCCTGCTGGCATTGGTATCATTGGGCCGGAGTGGAAGATCTACGGGGTCAGCTGCACACTTTCACCAGGGCAGGAAGATCTTCCGGGAACGGTTTCCCACTGGCGAGTGGTTCAGGAAGATGATGCGTTCGAGGTTACTACACGTGCTCGAGGAAGGTCGTCTGAAAACGATATCAGCCCGCCATAGCAATATCTTTGTATCGGATACTCATCACTTTCTAGATGATTTCGAGATCACTTATCGTTAGTAATGACCGTGGAAAGTAATCGCGACGTTGTGTCTTAGTAGCAGCGAGTACCTACAGGTCGGTGTCAAGCCCGCGACAAGCATATTGCCGTCCAAGAAAAGAGCACGATCGCTATCGGCAATCACCGCTCTTCTGCATTAGGCAAGTCCTCAAGAAGGAGCACAAGTGGCAACTTGAAGCACATGCAAGCCCAAGTTGAAGTAGTGCCCTATCGTCTTCACGAAGAGCTTATCAACGAACCTCTTGTCGCGTCCCATTTGCCTTGAGTTCTCGGGCGGTGTCGCCCGGCGGGGAACACTACAACAGGCACCCGTCCTGTATTTTCCGACACGCTTAATCGGCATCTCAATGCCGGAAGGGAGGAGGGCAGGGTATATAAACACCGTAGCTCGGGGTAGATTGGCGAGGTGCGAGATGCGACGACGCCGCGCGACTTGCAAGACGAACCCGCGTGGTGCCAACTTATCAAGCAGACTCACTGGCAGCACAGTGCAAAGCCGCAAGCCCAACACTTCCGCTGTCCATCCTCCCACCGCGGCGCATACTCTCCGAACGGCAGCGACCAGCTGCGTTGCTCCCTGTATGACCGCTAAGCAGGTACCCACCGAGACTACAGCATCGGCGCACGCAACGTTATCTCCGGTACTCCGTACAGTCGGCGGTTGCGCGCCATCATCCCACGAGCGCACTACAGCCACAAAGATCTAATTTAACAGTGCGTGTGCGTGTGCTAGGATACAGGATACATGTAAATGTGTATATGTTTCGACGACGACGACGACGACGACAGCCGAGTCGCGGACGCGAGCCTCGAAGCGCGATAACTGATGATCATAAGTAATGGTACAGAACCGGACCTGAGCCAGTAAGGTGGAAGGAAAGGATACAAAAGCGTAGAATGCGTAGCGCGTAACGGCCGGGGCGTGTACGAGGGATGACGAGAAAACCAGAGAGGAGAAACGATACGGACACAGACGACCACTACTACTACTGATACACGTGTACGAGTCGCGGACTGGCAGTATCTACGTGTATACTAGCATATATGCGTCGTGTCGGGCGTATGAAGGCCAGCGTTTCGGGCGCGCCGCGCCTGACGGATTATCCTGCCACAGCGGCATACGAGCTGTGGGTCGTCAACGAGAAAAGATGAGTGCGGGGACCGTGAGAGGAGTGATATGATACAATCTAAAGCAATTGAAAGCGCAGTAAATGAGAGATAAGGGATGGTATGTTCGCCGTGCGCGTCTCGGACGGCAGTCGACAGCAACATCGCGTGTGTATGTGTGCGTGCAAGCGGTGAATAGGCCAGGCCATTCACCAGCCGAAAGCCCTATCGACACGAAAACACCCGTCAGCACCCATTCACCTATGAACAATAGATAACAAATGAACACGTACTCTTCGTGCAGCTCAATACCGCCGATAGCCTTGCGCCTCTCCGCGGGGAAGTTCGCGACCGCCCGGCGGACCTCATCACCCAGGCTCATCGGGCCACACACGCCAACAATGATACCCGTGAGGCCGCCGCGGCCCCTCCGGCGCTCTTTATGTCCGGAGAACAGCGCCGCCGAGCGATCAACGACGCCCTGGAGGATGCCCGGGAGCTTCGGACGGGCAGGCGAGAGCGTGAGCCCGGGCGGGAGGCGGTACGCGCGCACGGCGTCGGGCGATGCGGGCGCGCGGGTGTAAAACACGGAGATGCGGAGCGATGCATACGCGTTGTATGACTGTGCGAGGAGCGACGAGAAGAGCGGGATCAGCGGTTGCAGCGCCGCGGGGTCCTGGACACTCCACACGAGCTCGATGGCGCGCACGCGCGATTTGTACTCGAGGTCCTTCTTGATCAGGTCCTGAACCGCACCGAGCGCGAGAGTGATACCACTCCCGCCAGCGACGAAGAGCGCGCCAGAGAAGCTGCCGAAGATCGCGTGGCCGGGGCCGCCGTAGGGACCCTCAACGATGACCCGCACGTTACTGCCAATGCCGTTGGCCTCGCCGTAGTCGGCGCGCTGGGCGAGCTCGTAGAGCTTGTTCGTCCAGTCACCCGCCTTCTTGCACATGAGGACGAGGCCTTCGCCGCTAGGTGAGCGGCACACGCTGGCAATAGTAAACGGGTGCGCTTCGGCCCATCCACGCCACCCCATGCCCAGAGAGAGGACACGGAGACGGACGTGTTGGCCAGCGCGCCATCCTGAGTTGATAGAGGGGATCTCGACGCGGGTCATGCCGAGGTCCGGAAGAGGACGGAGATGCGCAACGGCGATGCGCGACTTGATGATACGCATGAGGCGGTCGAGGCCATAGAACGCAGTTGCGATGAGAACGTAAGGCACGGCGAAGGGGACGTGGAAGCAGATAGCTACAAGGAAGAGGACAGCAGAGATGATATGAGATGGGATGAAGATGGAATTGTAGAACTTCTGCCTGAACATGTCTGTTGACAGAAGCAGGAGCATGTCCGTTGCGATGAGGGCGACGAACGCCCACTGCGTGCTAGGCTTGGCGATGTGAGTAGAGAAGTTTCCGGCGATGCTCCAGGAATAGACTGGTCCAGGCTATCAGTTTGTCTGACAGTTACGACTGGAAATGTCTACCACACTCACAGTAGCCGATAGCGTGGATGTTGGCAGCCAAGACGAGCAACCTGCCAGCGAAGCGGTGAAGGTAGTTCAACTGAAGTATAAGAAAGAGCCATGAGTGATGAGTGGAGATCGCAGCTGGCTGCTCAACTTACTCGCTCGTAGCCAAAGCCGATCATCATTCCAACAACATTGTGCTTCGTACCGAGAGCAACAACGATCGGGATCTGACTGACGGCAACAAACCCGGTGCGCACGGGTTGCGTGAGCGGGTTCGACTTGTACAGGCCGGCATAGAGGAGCACAGCAAAGTACGTGAGCTCGACGAAGAGCTTGCCGATGGTCAAACCAGGACGGATGGTGGTACGCAGGAAGGCTGCGATAGTTGGAAGCATAGTAGACCAACCAGGCATGTGCGTCGGGACATTCTGTCGCCTGCGCTCGCGTCCGCTAGCGGTGGAAGCCTTCCGGATGAGGTCGGCGTGCGAGGCAAAGGTGTGAGAGGCGTCTGTGGTGTTTGCCCATTTCTCCGTATCGTCAAACTCGTACGCGGCGTAAGTGGGTGCTTGCTTGGGTACGGGGATATGCGCGGGGTCCACAGGGGCGATCACAGCGTCGCGCTTTGACGGTTTGCGGACGACAGAGACAGGCGTTTGGATAACAGTTGAGCGCAGGAAGTGACCGTCTACCCATTCACGTTTGTGTGTGAACCGGATGGCAGCGCGAGGCAGGAGCAAGAGGACAAAGATGGCGAGAGCACAGAGGAGGAAGATGTCTACGTTGAGCACAAGCTCAGCATCGTCAACGGAGCTGGAGGCAGCGTGTACCTGCGCAGGCGCAGAGGCGGTAGCGTTGGTCGCAGCAAAGACGGACATGAGGAAGGAGTGACGGTTGGTAAAGACTGACGGCGAGAGGGAGGGAGAGGCGGATTGCGGGATATAGGACGGGAGGGAGGAGAGAGCAAGGACCGCGCAGCCAGAGGAGACAAGGGCCGAATGAGCGAAGGCCTTGTGCTGGTTGGTGGTGGTTCAGAGCAGGCTGAGGCTGAGGAATGGGAACGCGAGACACACGCTCTAACCCTTTCCCCGCCTTTTCCTTCTTTTCCTATTAGACGCTCAATCGCTTAGGCCGACGGTAAATCGTTTCTCGATCAATTATTATAGTTCTAATCTAATCTTTGGCCTCTTTGTTTGTCCCTCTAAACTCGCTTGTACCCTTGACGATTTGCCACAATTGTCTATCCAACTGCTTGCCCGCGTACCACTCATTCTCGCTCCATAGAATACACCACACCCTCGAATTTCTTCCAGCGGACTCGCAACTATGCACGCTTGGCAGTGCATCGAAGTGCGGGACGACGCGTGCACATTGCACGGCACCACGGCCGTGAAATGAAACCGACAACCGAGGCGCTGCGGCCATGCTCTCCCTCGCCGTCAACGTGAGAGCAACAGCCCTTTTTCCGGCACAATCGCCTTCCATTGTTGTTTACAGCGGCGGAAGGTGCCCAAGCGATGAGAAAACGGATGTGAGCTGGCTTGACGACATGCGGATATCGACGGCCAAAGTTGCAAATATCCACAGACCATAAAGAAGAGCGGGAGCGCATTCCCACCGCTGAAGCTCGCAATCATCGGTTCTGGTACTACTCGAAACATCTTCGCCCTTTGAACAGCTTTGGCCCTTCGGATTCACTGAACGAACACATCCGCTTCGCCGCAAACCCGCGACACTTGTGCGCAGTCTGAAACTTGAAACTTGCGGAAGCTCTCATCGCAGGTTCGAATTCTATCACATGGTATATGGTCTACAAGATTCTATCCACCATAATTGCTCATCTCCAAGTTCGAACAGCGCCAAGGCCTAACATCAGCGTTCAACCCTACACATGTCTTGTCCAGTGCGTTCTAGTCATACTCTGGAACGGTCTCAGCCCTATTTTCTATCACCATATGGCATAACGAACCTGTTCGCGATAGAGAGCATTATCTGCTTGTTTGCTGCAATGTCCGGAAATACCGCATTGCAGTACAAGCGCACTGTGATTATCACTGTGCTGGGTGCAATGCGTCTGTGTCCATACCAACAGCCGCCGCAAGACCAATTTGGATCCAAGTCAAGGAACGCGACTCAGACTCGAGCGGGAATGCAAGCGTCGCGTCGCTCGAGTATACGCCCCTTGGACCTTGGCTGCAGGATGCGACGATTGAACGGTGCCTTCAGGTGATATTTGCCTTCAGAACAGATCTCGACAGAACATAATGACCTCGGTCATCAGCGTGATGTACACACTGTATCCCGATAGAAGGCACCAGTCAACTGGAGTTCATGATCATGTTAGCTCTCATCGTTGGCTCTCGGGCTCCAAAGCTTCACCGTGCAGAACAAACGCAGACGTAAGGGGAGAAACAGGCTCCCACGGATCAGAGGGATTTCATTATGACGCCCTTCGCGTCCTGCCCACGTTCCAGGCCCGTGCGAAGTATTTTCAGGGGGACCAAACCTGGATGCGCCACGAAGCCGCATTCGGAGCGTCGGTGGGCGTGGGCGGCGTCGAGGTAAGCCGTGCCTGGAAACCATCGTCCATCGTCCATCGCGAACCGGAACCACGATCATGCCCAACGTGCTTCCGGACGCCCAAGACGCCCACCGCCAGCCACCTCACAACAGGTCGTAAGCAAGACGTCGTCAGTCAGCAGTGAGTTCATCGAATCGCCTTTCTATTCCGGTCAACCCACGCATGATTTTGAATGGAAGTTGCGTGCGCAGGAACCGTATCGATAACTATACATCGGGCGCAGGAGCGCACGTCATGCGGTGGCAGGTCTGTTGCAGCGCGCGAACCGCTCGCCGAGAGTTCATGTATAGAACAACAAGAAGCGTCGTTGCCGACTGTCGACCTGTTCCTGTGACACCAAGGTGGCCTCAAGGCTCAGGTGGATGCAGTTGACCAGGACGCTGCCTCGCGCAGGCCATAAGCGTCATTCTCGACGCCACATTACCTGGGCCGCTAAACCCAGCAGTAGCTGGCTGACCTACTTGCACACTGCAGCAAGCTGAACCACCGCCACGAAAATCATGCGGCCTTGGCGGTCGCTACGACGTTACCAGCCAACACCGGCCGTCGCCCATCTCGCATCAGTCAGCCAATCACCTCGACATCACCGGAAACCACGCTGCATTGACCGCAGAGAGCCCTCCTCGAAGTTCTAGAGAGCCGCAGAGGGCCCGGGAACCCGGGAGCGCGGCGTCCGCAGCGCTCGCGGTTCCGACTCTGTGCCTCAGCGTCGACACTGAACCAGACGCGCGCCCGAGGGATGCTGATTTCTGAAAGCATAAAAAGACGCGGAGGCCAGCGCCGGATATGAGAGCTCTCGGAACCTGTTCGTGTTCTTCCTCACTCGAACCAACACTTGCATCGTCTCCGCCTCGCCGCCCCACCGCGACTCTCCCCTCGCTAGACACACGCTCCAGCGTCCTCTCGTTCAACCACCCGCTCTTTGCACCCCGCTCGCACCTAGTACTTCCCGCCGGTCAGGAAAGACTACTACGCCACCACCGTCAAACATGAAGTCTGTCACCTCCCTCCTCTCTATCGCGCTCCTTCTCGCCGCCTCTGCGCAAGGCGCACAGCACATGCACAAGAAGCACGCTCGCCGCGGCCCGTCTGCGACGTTCTCGCAACCCTCCCCGACAACGTACGTAGCCTTTTCGCCACCATCCTGATCATTCCCCGTCGGCGCCCGCAAAAAGGGGCGAACATCTGACTGACGCTCACGGGGGATCTGTTTCCAGGACTGGCGCCGTGCCTGCACCGACGTCGACCACACCGCCTTCCGGATCATCCACTATCAAGCGCGGACTGTCGTTCAACGATGCAGGGCTGACGAAGGACTTCAATTCCAAGTGAGCAATTTCTGTCCTTGGCCTTGAGATTCCAAAACACGGACGCTGAACTGCACATCGCGCGCGCGCGTTTGACAGGCAAGTCTCGTTCGCGTACAACTGGGACTCGACTTTCTCGGGCACTCTCCCTGATGGCGTCGTGTACTTCCCCATGCTCTGGAGCGCCGCGCCCGAGCACAGCAACCAGTGGGTCGCCAACGCCAACGCTGCGATCGCCAAAGGCAGCACCCATCTCCTCTTGTAAGTCACACCCCATCTCGGGCCATCCTTCCCCCTACTCGCGCGCGCATCTCATCTCACATACGCTTCGGCGCGCGCTCCGTGCAGCATCAACGAGCCCGACCTGTCCTCGCAGTCGAACACGAGCCCGCAAGACGCCGCGCAGCAGTGGATGCAGTTCATGCAGCCGTTCGCAGGCAAGGCGACGCTCGTCTCGCCCGCGATCACGAACGGCGCGCCGCCGATGGGCACGGGCTGGATGGACAGCTTCCTGGCGGAGTGCGACAAGCTCGGGTGCCAGGTCGACGCGATCGCGGCGCACATCTACGACTCGGCGACGAACGTCGCGTACTACCAGAGCTACATCACCGACCTCGGCACGCGCTACAACCGCTCGGTGCTCATCACCGAGTTTGGCGCGTCGGGCACCGTCGAGCAGCAGCAGCAGTTCCTGCAGACGATGGTTCCCTTCCTCGACAACCTCGACTCGGTCTCGCACTACGCGTACTTCATGACCGCCGCTGGCATCCTCGTCAACGCCGACGGTAGCCTCTCCGCGCTCGGCCAGACGTACGTCTCGGCTTAAGAGCGCGCTGCTGCGCGTCGTGCTCTAAAGTCACGGCCGATTATACCTGACCGTTCATCCATCTTGTATACCGCCGAAGCACTCTGGTCGTGCATACGGTTGCTCTCGCATGCTGTCGTCTCGCATTTCATAGAATAGGGCGCTAGGGAGTCCTCGACGGATGTCCTATAGACGGGCCGCTCACCTTAGTACTCATACTGCTCTACGCTCATAGCAGCCATTTGATACACGAAGCCTGGCGTAATGAAAGGTCTTTCTTAACTCCGAGGGGTGTGACCCAGCAACCCATTGATAACCCGGTCCACATGCACAGGTGGGTGCGAGGAATGAATGAAGCGTCAAGCCCAAAAAGCATTGGTTCGTCAGCATCCCAGAGTATGGAAAGACAACAAACAAGACAACGTCAATAGTGGTATCATTACACGACATGCGCAACGCCTTCCTCTATTCCATCTCAGCATCAGCACCCTCACTGGCTGAGGATCGTGCGGACAAAGGACTCGTAGTTCACGGTCCCGTCTCTGCAGAACGGCAATCGTCAGGATCTTGACAGCAGAAATCTCAGATGGAAGTACTCACGGCCCGATCTGGGCGCCCTTCAGGAGCTCATCCACCTCCTCGTCCGACATCTTCTCGCCGAGCTGCGTGAGCACGTACCGCAGCTCACCGGCGCCGATGAACCCGTTGCCCTCCTTGTCGAACACTTGGAAGCCACGGATGAACTCCTCTGTTGTGTGTTTTCCATGTACAAACCATTAAGCGCAAGTGGTTGATGGAAGGGGGTGCGAGATGTGTGTGGAACGGAGATGAATGGTGAGAGAATGGAGAGCGTATGTTTTGAATAGTGGGAGGGACGGAGGCCGCATTGAGCACCATGTCGGACGTTGCATGTATTGGTATGCGTACCTGGTGTACCAGCAGGCTTGAAGCCGTCTGGCCTGTTGAGGATCGTGAGGAACGTCTTGTAGTCAACTGCTCCAATCCATCATGCCAGAGATCGGGACGCGTCACACAGCACCAGACAAGGCGGAATAGGGCGAGCAACCATACGTTCATGCACCAACGCGAATCAGGACAAGGTATTGCGCAGTGAGTAGCTTGAAATAGAGACGAAGCCGCGTCCTACATACCTTCGCGTGGTGCCCCGGCCACGATGTCCGCAACCTCAGCCTGCGTCGGGTTCTGTCCAAGCGCACGGAGAAGGTCGCCGAGGACCTCACGCGGCACCGCGCCCGTGCCCTTCTTGTCGAACAGAGCGAATGCCTCCTTGTATTCTAGCGTTGCCACCGGCTGTTCAACCGCCTGGCGTCTCGAGATGAATGGGGACCGTGCATACCTGCGTTATCGCTCTGCGACGCGTCAATCTTCACATTCTGAGCATAACTCATGCGCATGAGCACTCACCATGATGTTCGTAAAGTATACACTGGGATGATAGGGAAGATCGCGGACAGGAGGCTGTGGAAAGGTGAAAGCAACAACCCCGAGCTCAGCGAGTATGGTGCATACGGTACGCTTGGCGGCTATATCTGGAACCCTACAGTAGGGTTTACCCGACGATCCCGTTTTGGCATGTTCAGCGGTTCCAGTATTTTGTGGGAGGATGGTATGGAGATGATCGTGGGTAGTTCGCAAGTGCTATCCATGCTGTAATAACGGTAGCATAGGCTGTCGTAACAGTACAGCAGCAGTTTCGTACAAAGTGATACGCGGGGTGTAGTGATATGCTACATGCAGCCTAGATACTATCCATCTCGCGCATCTTGCTCTCCGGCTTCTTTGGGTGGATCCTCGCGCCAGAGAGTTTCCCAGAGCTGTACGACGCTCCCGATCAAGAATGCCCATGAGCCCCAGAAGGTAGATAGTACGCTCTGATAGTTCGCCTGCCGCATGCTCTCTCGTCAGCGCGATGACTACCAGTGGGGCGCACATGCCGCGTGTGCTCGATGCAGATTTGACTCACCCCAGATGACGAGAGCGAGGCGTAACCCAGCGCACCGCACAGCGTGAAGCCTACCGCCCCAACGAGATTCCAAAACCCGATATGCCTAGATGAAAGGGGTCAGCGGCAGACCCTTCATACTGTTATCGCCGCACTCGCTCACCAGCCTAGGCTGCGCAAGTTCGGCAGCCACCATTTCTTCTGGACCTCGATCATGAGCAGCAGGGAAGCGATAATGAACCCGGAGCCTCCGACCACCTGCGGGGTCCAGAAGAACACATCCGTGACGGCCGTCGGGGGATCATCTGGAAACCTTGCAATGACGTTAGGCAGCCCCGTACTGTGGATGCGCGCAGTTCATCATTTAGACTAGCGGTGGCAGGCTGATGGTGCGTGCGGGTGCACCTACATCGTGGATATCCAGAAGATCGTCGCGGCCCACATCTGGATAAAACACGCGAGAAAGCCGAGCTCGCGCCACGAACCTAGCCCGCTGTTCACGCGTCAATCAATCGCACCGTCGCGTTAGCGTGCCTTGGTCAGCGAGGCTAATAGTACAAACGGGAGACGTGCATTCACTCACAACCAGCGGAAGCGGAAGCGCCGGCGGCCGCTGTCGCCGCTCCCTGTCAGTCCTTTCTCCGCACTTGCGCTATCCGGGTCAGGCGAGGGGGACTCGGACGCGGACCCATTCGCATGGGCGAGGAGCTCCCGCACGGCAGGTCCGAACAGTTGCTCGTGTCCGGAGTTGAGAGCTTCGACGTACATGAGATAGCTGCCAAGTTCGAATAGAGTACCACCAACGAATGCCGACCAAGCTGAGGCGGGGAAGTCGTCCGAGCCGATGTTGAGGAGCGGCAGGAAGAGGACGAAGCCGTTGACAATCTACAGAATGAGGCGCTACAATTGTAACCGCTACAACGGAGCAAAAGACCGATGTCACGTACCCATACAGCTGATCCGAGCACGAAAAGCACGGCTACCCAGAACGAGATGTCCCAGGTGAGATGCACTTTGAACCGGCTCTCAGAATGCCGAACTCGTTGCTCGATTAGGGTGAATTCCTTGTGGGCGAGCGAGGTACCGCGGAATCCCTGAGCCTTAAGAGCCGACCGAGATGCGACATGGATGGGCCGTCGGGCATATCGGTTCTTCCTGGACGCGCGCGAGGACCAGTGTTTTGACGTAGCGCGTTGCAGGTCTCCTTCCATATCCCCGTCCGCCGTAGATGGGGCATGTGGCACAAACACCGCCCGTGTCGGATGGAAGAAAGGCAGTGGTCTGTCTACCGCATGTGGATGGTGGATAGAATAGGCAGAGGTCTTTCCTTGACCGTCGTTTGCTCGGCGGATCTCAGGCTCATTCTGACCCGTTGAGCTGGAAGAGATGCGGTCGGTTTGCTGTTTTGACATCCCGAGGCTGTTGTGTACGTTAGCTATGTGTATGTGTGTCTGTACGTAGATGCATAGGTCTGTTTTTGAGGAAGATAGGATCGTCAAAGGAGAATATGGTCAGGATAATGCACTGGAGAGAATCCAACTCGTGGTTGGGCCAGCCTCCAATGACGTTGTGGCGCCCCGCGGCACCGCGGGCGTTCCTGCCTTGAGAAGAAGCGCCCATGGCATAACACCGTCGTTGCCGTTGAAGGCCTGTCGACTTTTCCAACTGACATCTCCATCACAGTCTGCTCATGAGGGCTTGTTCGAATCTCATCTTACTGGGACTCTATCACCTGCATTGCGCACTCTTGGGCGGAGGTGACGGATGCCATCGATCATACTACATACTCAGACTAGCCAGGGCCTGCTTCTTGTGATGGCGCCACCTACGAGGCAGTCGTACTACCAGCCTTACTGGAGAGCAACGTATACATCTTAGTGGGTATACTTGCATAGCTAATGCAATCGACGCATTGCACTGCTACCATGCAATCTGGTTCTTGTACGACTACATCGTAGATGAGGTCACAAATTCGCCCATTGCAATTTGGCGCTCGGGCACCTGGATGTCAGTACTCGGCGTTGTTACTTCTTGTACTTATCTTACATCAGTAGTTTGTGTTTCCACTCCTCGAAACCGCACGCTGGAAAAGACTCAGAAATGGTCAATCCACATACAAGAGTGGCGTTCTCAGCAGGCGGATATATAGGCGCGCACTCATAACTTGTCGACGCTTCCTGACCGAAGGCCAACCATCGGCAACCGGAGGATAACTCAACTTGCACGGTCCCCGCGATGTCCAAACGCGCGGCAACTCGGCGCGTATCGCGGTTAGTCCGGAGAAGCTCTGCAGGAAGGTATGGACCAGCCGCGTAGGACACGGCCTGCCATCATCTAGAGGCGATGATGAGCGCGTTGACTAACGGCATGCAGAGGCCCACATACTGCGGCCAGGGGACCTCCCAGGCGCGGAGACCACCACGCCGGGGACATAGCTCCCTATGCATATAAAACCACGATCACGAACTTCACGATGGGCCGCATGGAGGGTCGTGTCATGGTGGACGCCAGTGGGCGTGAAGAGGGCATGCTGCCAGGTGGATCAGATAAGTCGCCTTACGCCTGGGTATTCGGGTGCTGACTGCGCTTCCAGTAGGTGGATGCCACTGACCGTAGATTGAATGCCCATAGATCCGACGATCATCCCGTCGGAGAGGGTCGCATCGCGTAGAAAAGTCAAGAAACAGCGGGCGCGCTGCGCGCGCTGTGGCCCTCACGGCCGAGGCAGCTGACCAAGGGTCTTCCTGCACCGCTGTCACCGATAGCAGGACGCCGATAAAACCTGGCTCAACTCATTTGTGAGGGAAGTCGACCGCTGGCGAGAAACGTCAGCTTCCGTGCTGATGGCGGAGCACGATGCACCACTCACCCTCTCGCCAGGGTGTGGATGAATGCCACACGTCGCTTCCGGGACGCCCGATCCTGCGCCCTCGTCCGACTTGATCGTCGGGATTCCGGTGGATTGACCCTCGGCGTCATACGCGGTGGGCAAAGTTGCTAAACCGGCCGCGGAGAGTCCGCTGAAGGGTAAATGAACCCGAGCGGCAAAGGAAAACAGAGTTGCTTGGGCTCGACGATGGAAACGTCGCCCAAGAATTCCCATAGGGCACCACAGAAGCTGTCTTGCACAAGCGGCGACACTTGCAGTCAAGGCACATCGATCTACAAACCAGGCGGGACAACGGCAGGTCTTCGTCTTCGTGCTCCTCGCAGAGGCCTTCTGAAGACTCCGTTGACACGAGCATCCTGGGAGCGAGAAACCTACCCACCGCATGGCACCGAGGCGCACGGCTTACGCCACCTTCTGAGTTAATGCGGAGGATTGCGGGCCTTGGCTAGCAGTTGCGTGACGGGTAGGGTGCAACGGCAGTGCCGTAACTTCGGGCTTGTGCTCGCGCGAGGCTGCGGGGTGATCAATACCATGCCCGTTCACTGGCCCCGCAACCTGGCGAGTGCGATGTACCGTAAGACACGGCGTACCGTTGGTATGACCTCTTTCGAAGTACGGTCAGGTGGACCGTGTCTCACCGCCCACCCAAGGATCGTCGGATACCGAAGAGACAGTTTATCACATCATGGCGAGCGATGGTGGCTCAGAAATCTCACCGTATGGTGCGCAGTGGGTGAACAATTGCATGCGGAGTTCTGCGGGCGCGATCTTCCCGTGCACTAGCTTTGAGTTTGGGCGACCGAGAGATCCGACTCATTGGTTGACTCCATCTCTCTACCACACGTACACGAGCGGCGAGGCTCGGAAGGAACTAAGACATGGCCGCCCTCCAAGGCCGCACAAGCACCCAAGGTTCCGCGGATTTAAGATATTACAATGTACGATAAGTCAAAGGGGCGCGAACACCAAAGGAATCAGTACTGATGTTGTGGCGTAGGTATCGAAGCAACAATAGAAGCGCGGCTAACGTACAGCATAGAAGAAGGGCGCGAAACTTGGTCGGGGAATCGGAGCGAAGCAGGTGGAACGACCTTCTGGGACGGGGATAATCTGGGCGGTGCGGACAGATGCACGGGCCAGAGCAAGATGCGGAAGATAGCGAAGGCACGGCCTCAGTGTCCGGTCGCAGATGAACTGCGCGTAACGTTGGGGTGTATTCTCCACATCTTGACGTTTGTGGGCTAGGATCATCGAGCAAGCGAGTTAGGTCAATCAACCTCCGACTAGCAGAACAGAGGCATACCTCGTCCCACGTCGTTCGGACGCTCGGCCTCTCCCATAGGCTCTGGTAGTATCGCATGAAGCGAGCAAACCTAGGCTCCGAAAGGGCCTTGAGCAGTCTCTTGCCTTCGCCCATGGGATATTTGCCTATCTCATAGGTAGCGAGCCGCATAAAGCGAACGATCATCGGGGCGACGACGGCATCTGCCATTGACCACGGGCCGATAGCGAAACCAGAGGGAGCGAGGAGAGCCTGGAAGGCTTCGAGCGAGGGGAGGATGCTCTCGATGCGCTCTCCGCGGAAGAAGAAGCCCCTGAAGGCATGGTGGAGGGTATCATGGGACAGTGTGATGAAGAGACGAGCTCGAGCACAAAGCTCGGGATCCTCGGGGCGGAGGTCAGCGTCTGGGTAGAGGTCGGCTATGAATTCGATGAGGACGACTGATTCAGCGAGTTTCAACGCCTTAGGTGAAGGCTGCTCTGGCGCGACATTAGGACCGCCATAGGTAAAGGCGGGAACCTATAAGCGTTGAGGGCGCTCTCATGAGTATGTAATTCAATGTTTCATGGGCTCCGGGACTAACCATGCCGAGGGGGTTGACCTTGGTGAACCAACTTGGCTTGTGGCCGGGCCTCAGGTCGATCTCGAACTTGTTGTACTTGACCTTGGCCTCCTCAAGCGCGATGTGGACGCGATGACAATAGGGAGAATACTGCAGAACGCGTCAGTGGGGACCGAACGAGATCAGATGAAGGCAACGTACCGGAGAGGTATAGTACGTGAGTTGCTTGTCCTGGGGCATGGTGAGGAGGCTGGGATCTGAAGACTGCGGATGCCCCGCCTTCACGGGAGGCTACCTATGTTTTATACGCCGCTCCAGCATGGGCGGCTGTACCGGCCTCCATAATCTGTCAGAATTAGGATGGACTCCGAACGAGCGGCGGCGCCCTAACGCATGAGCGCTGTCGCCCTCACATGCACCACCACATCCCGAATGTGTGGCGAAGGGGCGAAGGGTACTGACCTCATAGTTCCGCGCTTTCTCGGACCCGGAACACGGTACGTGCTCGATAGTTGCACTCGCAATGCCGATGCTTGGCGCGGTTCCATTTGAGGAGGAACTAAGAACGATAGACGGTGCCTTGGGGATGATGGTACGGATAAGGACAAGCGCACGATCCAATGCCGCTGGTGGGTCGGAGTCAGATACGGGCGTTTTGTGATAGGGACTGACCACACAGTGTAGGCTCGATCGAGGTGAATACCTGCTGATGAGACTCGCGGTGTTACAACGCGAATAAGGCGTCTGACGACCTGTGACCAACAAACCATCGCGGATGTTTCGGGCACGTTGCTCCTGCCTAGCATGGCATTGCACCCAGCGTTAGCAGCCTTTCTTGGTCAATATGAGCGTACCTCCGATAGATCTTACACTCTCAGGGTCAGGTCAGGGTAGGTATCTAACGCTGGGAGGAGTGGGGCGTGTGCCGGGAGGCTGTGAATGCTAGGACAATACACGCCATCTCAGGACAAGCTCTTCTACGGAGTGGAGGCGTGCTGATACAAGAATAGAACAGCCTCGAGTCTTTTGAGCGTCCTGGTACCTGATCATTTCCTAAGCGCGGGGCAACATCGACTCGGGCCCTGTCCTGCACACTGAAGTTCAGTCAAACAAACTCAAGATTTGCACGATTGTAGTGCCCAGTAACACGCATGTGAATGACGTACCGACGGTTTTGCCCCTCATCCCGGCTGGTCCGGACAGGGATACGCTGAGTGGCCGCTGCGATAACTCAGCCCAAATCCAGGAGCGCAGATACTTTCTTGCGCGAGGGCCGGAGTCGGAGAAATGATCGCGCCCACAGAGAGCCCAGAAGCTAGGCCATGTGCGAGACATTCTCCATGTGACATCCTAGCCAAGAGACCTACTGTCTTAGTTTGCGACCTCCACGGAACCAGAGATGTCAAAGGGTCATGATCAATAAGCTAGGATCAGAGCGGTATCGATACAGGAGGCAGGGGATATCACAGCAGACGAACAAGGATAGCAGAGCGAGAGTTCCTGGGAATAGCTGTCCTTCAAGGCATCGATTTGATGCTGTTGAGCCTGACCACAAGTGGTAGGAGAGAGACGTTCTCGCTGGAAGCGTAGAATTGGACGCAGTCGAGATGAACCTGTGGCGGCCTGTCAGTTACAAACGCCGAAGTACTGCCCGAGTAATGCTGCTGACCTTAAACCTGGATGTGCGTAACGGTCAGACGATAGAAATGACGCAGAATGTCGGGGCGCACATACCAATGATTGAAGTTCGTCTCAAACTTGCCAAGTATGTCCCACCGTTTGGCCATCGAATGATCTCCGTCGGGCGTGTCTGCAGCGGCTATGGCGTTGTTGGCGGACTTCGTGAAAGACGCCGTATAGAGAGCGAATGTCGAGCAGGTGATAATCAGCCGCGAGTATGCCTGCAAGGGATGTCAATCAGCATCCGCGAAGCTCGCAAGAACCACGATCACGGACCCTGAGTAGCTTCGAACTGGTGAGCATGCATTCCTTGAGGCATGTATCGAGGAAGTCCACGTGGTCTCGCAGCAGTTGGTCGACGGTCTCAACTTTCCCGGCTTCGAGCTTGCCTTCGAGCTTGCGCCAATTTGGTTCAAGCACCTCAAAGGTGGTAAACGCCAGGATCTGTTGAACAAAGGCTAGCATGCGCGCCCGCAGCAAGAAGACGCGTTTCCTCCAGTTCTCAAACTCCGAATGCCAGTCCTTCGGCGGAGGTTGCGGCGTTTGTGGTGTTTGGCGCCCGGCTTCAGGCCCGGTCCCGCGCGGCCGGGTGGCTCGTCGCCAGGGCGCGGTCTTGTGCTCAATCCACATGGACGAAAGTGACTGTTCGACATGCTTAAGATGGAGGAGGAACCGGAAGATGAGCTGATATCGCAGGATCGTCTTGCGGGAGATCACAAGCGACAGAGGGAACTTGACATGATAGTCAAGTGTCAGCGCGTCAATAGCTGCATCGATGCCGTTAGCTCAACCGCTCATAGTAGCTTGACCAGTGCAGCATGACTCACCAAGCATTTGCTTCTTATCGTCTTTCTCCTTCTCCCGCTCCTTCTTCTGCGACTCATGGGCGTGGCCGTGTCCCTCCGCGGCGTCTCCGTCCTCGAGGCCGCTCACGTTCACCACCGTAAGGAGCCATTCGTAAAGGCCGCTGCTCGCCATCGTGACCTTCACGTCCTCGCGGAACATTGCGTCTTCGCCCTGAGCGTCTGTATTCAATGCCAGGTCCAAGAGGCTCTGAAGCTTCACGAGGGAGGCGGACTTCGCGGACTTGCGAAGTTCCGTATGCGACAGATCCAGGAGATGTGTAAGGAACGACGATTGAGAAAGGAAAAAGTATCGCTTCAAAGAGCGTAGGCGAGGAATCAGCTGTTGGTCTCGAAGGAGAAGTTGGAGTAAAGTCCGGTTCGCGTGGGTATAAGCATCCTCAATGCACTTGTAGAACCTGCACGGTTTCTGAGCGGCAAATGTGGCGGCGAAGCGAACTTATCGTACCTCTCATCGTCCATGGACAAATCTCCATCGTCCTCCTGGCCGGGGTCCCGACGGATTTCGATGCCGCACTCTCGGATCACATTCAGATACTTTCCAGCCAGCAGAATCTTGTGCTTCCAACGCTCAAGTACGGCAGGGATACACGCGCCACCTGGCAATCGGCCGCCGACGGAACGTGGTGGAGGAACGCCTGCCTGGTGTTGTTTCGACGACCCACCCGATGTAGACCCATCCCTGAGCTGGAAGCACACTTACATGAGATAGAGCAAACCAAAGTTTTCGCCGTGCTCACCGTATATCGGCGTTCCCAATATTCGTCTGTGTAGTCCATTTCCAACGTTCCTCGGTTGATGAACTTGCTCTCTTTTACAAGAAGCTCCTCATATGGGTCGACGAGCTTGCCTGTTCGAATCCAAGCTTGGACCATTTCGACGTAAGGCTTCCCAGCATCTCGGAGTAGGGAGCCGTACAACTCCCGGGCCGCGGGGTCCCCTGACATACTCTGCATCCGCTCGTGCAAGATGGCAAGCACTTCACCACCTTTGACAGCGATGCCGCTGGCGCCGCCGTTGACCCCCAGATTCGTCGTCTTGATTTCCGACAGAACGGCTTTGAGCTTCGCGCCACCGAGGCCCAGAGCTTCGTTACGTTCGTCGTCTTCTGCGTCTGACACATCGGAAGACGACGACGAGAGCTCAGCGGTCGGATCATCGGCGGTAGCCAGGTCGGTGATGAGGAGATATAGGAGGGACAACGTGTGCAAGGTTGGGTGAACGTAGAACCACAGCTTCTGGAGCGTGAATTGAGGTGACGTGTTGAAGGCGTGCTCCAGTTGAGAGAGCAAGGTTTGATAGTCCTACAGAACGATTGAGAAAGTTAACCACGTGAACCGCTTCTGCACACACCTTTAACATATCCCGCATGGACGCGCATAGGGCATGGTTCACAAGGCCAAAATCGATGTGACTGCGGGACTCAATGAAAGCGGTAATGGCCGTATAGTATGTGGCTAACGGCAAAATGCGTTCGACCAAATCTCGCAGTGAAGGGTCTCCATAGATTATTAGTATGAGGGAGATATCGGAAACGTCGCAGTGCGCACCTAGCGACGGCGAAATCACGAAACGTATGCCATTGAGCGGGTCCTCGTCGTCTGGAGAATACTCCGGATGGTATGTGATATGTGTACCCTCGATGCCCTGTAGAAACGTATCAGCGCTCGCGGACCTCCCAGATACCGTACAACGCGCGCTCCGACGCTGCGGTCCAATGTCCTCCAACTCAGCCAGGGGCACTCTACGGCCTTTAGGCTTCAATCGAGCACCCGCGACTGAGGCACCCGGCACTTCGTTCCGCGGACGATCGTCGCTCTCCCACTGGCTTACGACCAAGCCCCCCGTTCGCCGCGAGGCTTCACGGTATCAGACCCGCAAGAACGGGCAGCCGATACCGGGAAGCGCAACGGGCGTATCTGACGGTAAGGCAGTGCAGACCAATGCCTTTCGACATACCATAAGCACGTAGAGCAGATCCTCTAGAACAAGCGCTTCTTGTATCTCCACAGGGACATCGTACAGGGAAGCGTCCCTGGCCTTGCCTTTGCCCTTGTCCCTGTGACCACTGCTGGACACCACGCGCGAGTTGAGTGGCGCGCGCACGAACGAACGTTCTGCCTCGAAGGAGGGCTCATCGCGTCCTATGCAGGCACCGTGGGGTAAGCCTTGTGCGAGAAGCTGAGAGGGCATGGGTCGTACTCTTCCTCGCACTTTCACGCGATGCATGGACACGGATATCTATGTCTTCAACAAGCTCGTCCTCGACGTAGTGTCTGTTCCGTCTAACGGACGCGATCGTGTCGGTTACCTGGATCAAGTGGTCAGGATCCGTCAGACATGGTCTGACTTGTATATGTCCTTGAGTTTGAGCGTACTTTATGGTACTCTTTGGCAGATAATGTCAAGTTCTTCTTCCTCGCCCCTGTGCGAACCCTTGGCGTGTACGGATCCATGACAAAGAGTGTTTATGGTGAGATTATGGGTGGCTGGAAATGGAGGTTGAGGACAAGTCGCGCGGAACCGCGCGTCGCGCCGACATGGGCGCCTCTGCACGTTAATGTCTATACTTACCAAGTTAAGCGATTAATGCATGTTACTTACCGGATGTTTATATCCGTGCTTATTCCTTTTAGATCTAGGCATAGTCCAAGGAATTTCTTCGCGGACTTGCTCCTGGCCGTCACCTGTCTCGCGACCACCACTGTCTCGTCAACGTACACGCCGTCGCAGGCGACCCTGACCATGCGGGATGCAAAAGTATACAACTTCAAGAGGGCGCTGCCCCGTATGGTGCGCTCGACGCTATCCTGCACACGTCAACATTGCTGACGGTCCTGCAGAGCTGGCACCCGCACAACTTGTACAACCTCTGGCGACGTTCCTTTGGTGCCCTCGAGAAGGTCACGGACCGCGTCGAGTACCAGGAGACCCTGAACTGGAGACGATGGAACGCGAAGTCGCTCCTCCGTGGCTACCACGGTGACTATATCAACGAGAAGATCTTCAAGCGGTGGTACCTCCCGGAGAACCTGCCCGATGTCCGCCCTCCTGAAGCCACATCCCTCGAGTCCACGGTTGCGTTGAACAAGTGGGCTTTGAAGAACAAGGCCGCAGATAGGGCAGCAAAGCGAGCAGCGGAGGAGAAGGAGAAGGGCCTTGCACCTGTCGGGAGCTTGATGTTCTCTGAGGTCGAGCGGAGGATAGATGTGGTCATCTTCAGGGCATGCTTCTCTCACAGCGTGTATGACGCACGGAGGATGGTCATACACGGTAGTGTGCTGTTGAATGGCAAAAAGGTGCGTGCATTCTGCTTATGCCCGCCTGCAAATGTTGCTCATGCCGCCCTGCGCTGCTCATCCTCTAGCACACCAACCCCAATACTCGTCTCGCACCGGGTGACATGGTCTCCGTGGATCCGAAGGCTATCCGCTTCCTCCAACCCCGCCCAGAACCGCAGGAAGAGGCAGAGGAGGACCCTCGAAAGGCCGAGGAGGGTTCCAGCAAGCCTGTCGAGGAAGAGACCGCATCAGAAAAGACCTCAGCTGATGCGGAGGCATCTGCAGAGTCCGAAGCAGCCTCAGAATCCTCGGAGGAGTCGGAAACCGCGGATGACAAGCCAGAAGCTCGCGAGAACAGGCGGAAGCCTTGGTCCGTGGCTGAATTGAAGCCGAAATTGAACCTCACTCCCTTCCACCTCCCCCCCTATGCGTCGCCATTCATCTTCATCCCTGCATACCTTGAGCCCTCGTTTGCGACGTGCTCCGTGATATATCTCCGTCACCCGACCGCCCGCCCTGGGTATTCAGAGATTCCAACGCCTTGGGACGCGGACGGCGAGATTGTGCGCTTGACTTGGGAGTGGTACTCGAAGCGTCGGATGCGGATACGGAGCAAGAGCCAGCTGGCGCGTATGCCGGAGAACAGGCAGTAGCCTGAAGCGTAGATGTCGGTCCCCTACTTACAGGGTATGGTAATACATGGCTTAATATTTTGCTATTCGATCTATGGCATATCTCAACACGCTGCTCATTCACTTGAAACAATTGAAGGACTCAGTACTCAGTACTCAGTCTTAATCGTTCTTTAGGTGAAATTCAGACAGAGATCGGGAATGGGCCAAATAAAGTGCTTGACGAGGGATCGAACCTGGCACCATGCGGCTGGTTTCGCCAAAAGTGCCAAGACACGGGTGCATGTGTTTTTGCCCCACTGACGACACTAGGACGCTCGCGTGAGTCTAGGCCTGTGAACGTATACGTTCAGTATATAGTCCTCAGCTAGCCTGGTTCTGAACGTCGAACCACCTACTTCTCCACCACCATCTCCATGTTTTCTCTCAATCATTGCGCATCTGTGTGACGGTGATCTTAATTGACTGTCGAGTAGGCTGTAGCGTCCGTTCTGCATGAGTAGTTTACTACACGTACGTTGTAGCGCGTCTTGCCACAGGGTACGCGTCGATGGCGCGCTGTTCCTAGCCCGAACATGTCGTCCGGATGAGACGCGCAGAGCCATCAGCCTCTGGTCATGGAGAAGCAGGCAAGACCAGAGCTCGTTGCAACGTACGTGCATGCTATATATTGGAACGCACCGTGCTTTACTCAACCTGCCATATATACATAATGTAGATGACTCAAAAATCCATACTCCGTGGTTGGTGCTTGGGACAGCTTGCGCAGCTCTCGGTATACCTATTTGGTACATACATTCCAGGAGTGCGCAAAGCGTTCCAGAAGACACGGTGAGACCGTTGACGAGCGAAGATGGGAGACGAAAGGTGATCGTTCGCTATCGCTGTATAGCTGAGCTCTATACTGACCAGCGACCTCATTTGTTGTAGCCTGAGCTAACCCGGTCGACAACTATACAACGAGACGGCCAAGATGACGGAGAGGTTCGTAATCTTTGCCGTCTCGGAATAGACGTCTCAGATTGACATTCTACAACAACGCTTATTAGCCTTCGAAGGTATCACCTTCATGATTATCTCCCGGTATTAACGTCTCATGAGGGCTTCGTTAGTCAGACTGGCGTGGCCTTTCGTTCCTCCAGTTCTCCGCCCCAGTGCAAGCCATCTCGTCTTCTATGTCAACATGGACCTGGCCAACGTCATTCCCGACGCCGGACATTCAGTGGCCTTCGTCCTTCTCGGTTGCAGACATCCAAGAACGCATGTCTGCCCTTTTGCTTGAATTGGGACTTGGACCTGGCTCGTTATATGACGAGATAGTCAACAGCCCTCCCGACGTTACCGTCAACCCAGAATGCGAGTGGGATGCAGAGGTCCGTCTCGGCGAGGAACTGTGTCTCGCGGAGAGGGCTTTCCTCGGCGAGCGAAAGAGGAGGATGAAGGCATCCTTTGCGAGGCTGATGGGTGTGCCGGAAAGCGATATCGACGAACGCGACATGCCGATTGTCGCTATCGCTGGCTCTGGCGGAGGTATGTGGTAACAGTTCACGTGGTCCCAGGAATTGGCACTGATATCAGACAACGGTCAGGTTATCGCGCAATGCTCAACACCCTTGGATCGCTGACAGCGGCGAACTCAAACGGAATCTTGGACTGTGTGACGTACACCGCCGGTGTTTCAGGTAGGTTCGGAAGACTCGTGGAGCGGAAATATATTGACGACGAAAATCTATAAGGTAGCTGCTGGGCATTGGGTATCCTCTATTCGGGTGTTGCAGGCTCTTATGTCCCAAGAGATGCTGCGGCCCATGCCATAGAGCGGATACAAACTAGCTACCTGGACATGGAAACTTTGGACGCATTGGTCACACCACCCACGAACAAGGTATGAGTCTTCCTTATTTCCGGTGACATACACTTATGTTCTGCGTAGTATCTGCTGGTAAGATTGCTGCTTTGCGGTAAGGTCTTCTACTCACCTCTCCGCAGTCCGGCATTCTGCGGAAAGCAGCTGGTCCGACCGGTACGGCCTCTCTTGTAGACCTATATGGAACTTTGCTCTCTTCTAGGCTGTTCATTCCAACGGATGTATCACGACTCGACCCACGGCATCTCTCGTTGCACTTCTTCCGACGAAACATAGATAACGGCGCACTTCCTCTGCCTATACTCAGTGCAATTCAACATGGTAAGTGCATTGCTGTATCATGCAGGACGGATTATGATGTGTTCCCGCAGTCACGCCTCCAGAGAACGCCGAGGAAATACGAGAGGTTGCCGACGAGAAAGCGCTCTCCGTAGACGACGAACGGGCGAAGTCATTAGACAGCAAACAGCATCGGCTGGAGAAAAATATCAGATGGCTATGGTACGAGTTCACGCCATACGAAGTTGGCTGCGACGAACTGGGTGGTACGTTGAATGATGATCCGCATCGAAGGATGCTTTGGGTAACATGTCTTTGATTGCAGCTTGGATCCCATCTTGGGCACTGGGTAGGCCCTTCATGAATGGAAGGAATCTCGAGCGTCGGGTGAGCAGCGTCCCTGGTTCAGGGTGTGTTAATGCTGATTGTAGTAG
Organism: Cubamyces sp. BRFM 1775; assembly: GCA_022385745.1. Taxonomy (NCBI): domain Eukaryota; kingdom Fungi; phylum Basidiomycota; class Agaricomycetes; order Polyporales; family Polyporaceae; genus Cubamyces; species Cubamyces sp. BRFM 1775. The sequence continues at coordinate 109,406 of MU278524.1, forward strand.
CCGGAGTTGAGCTTTAGTATCCTTGCTGGGTGAGTGATCTCAGTGCGCCCTCCGCTGGGACCGTCGCTCACTTTTTGTCAGCATCTTCGGTTCGGCGTTCTGCGCATCTCTGAAAGTGGGTGGTTCCATAGCATCGTAATCGGTCGTTCTCATGGCGTACTGCAGCACTACTTCCGGGAGGTCGAGCCAATTCTGCGGCTACTTCCAGTACAACTCTACAACTGGCTGGAGGAGATCGTGACCGAGAATGAGGGAGATCTCGGCTTGATTCATCCAGTGCTTCCAAACCAGGTAAGGCTCTTCAAGTTGTTGTCCATCGTTTTGCAATTGTGTAGCCCTGATTGTGAGCAGCTCCCGAACTTCCTCAGAGGTTTGAATGGGCAACTACGCTTCGGCAGTCCTCCCGATATCACCGAGAGCGATACTCTTGGTTTCATGGTGAGTAGTAGACCGTATCATCTACTAAATTGCGTCTCTAATGATCGGGGCGCGTAGGATGCTGGAGGTGTGTTTGGCATTACTATCCTAAGCCACTCAGCTAACTTGAGGCCAGCCGAATTGAACATTCCCTACTATCCTTTCCTGCGTAGGAACGTCGACTGCATTATCGCGCTTGATGCGAGCGCCGACTCCCAAGTGAGTGCTAAGTCGTCTAGCCTCCAATACGTGACACCTGACAGACGACGGATTTGTTAGGATCTGTGGTTCACTAGAGCAGAAGGTTCATCATGAAAATTTCCAATTACCACGTATCATCCGCTGACATTGCCATCTAACAGAACTTGCTGCAAAGCGGGGCCTGAGCACTTGGCCAAGGGGTGCGACGTGGCCTGTAAGAGTGCGCCCCGGGGATGAGGGTGCTGCGCAGACGTCTCGTGTTCCACCGTTTGAAGCATCCACACCCGACACCGCCAACATGAAGCTCGCTCAGACCCAAGAGTCTGCTCTGGCGAAACAGACCGACAAGCAGGGCTCTACGGAGCGACGGGACATGCCGAAGGGTACGGCGCTGCCAGATAGCCTCGCTATGATGAAATACGATTGACAAGCCATTTATGCATCAGATGATGAGCAGCGGGCTTCAACTTCGCAGTCGCCTTTGAGCTCGTGCGAAGTATGGATTGGGTCATCCCAGTCTACGGACAGCGAGGTCTCTGCGCGGCTGGATGACCTCGACGAAGCTGCTCTTCTGCGGCGAGACGGGATTGCTGTGGTCTACATCCCTCTCATGCCAAATGAGAATCGCGTGCCTGGCTTTGACCCATTCTCCATCTCAACGTGGAGGAGAGAAGTGTCTCAAGAGGAGAGCCAGCGTCTTCTCGACGTCGCCGAGGCAAGTGAACAATCTCTTGACGTCCAGCGACTTGTATGCAATGCTGATGATGGACGTATAGGCTAACTTTATGGAATCACGAGAGAAAATCGTCCGTCTGCTGCGTGCGATCTGGATGCGGAAGAAGATGGAGAGGCGAAGGCGGCAGTGGAAGACTCGATTGGCACACTTACGCGAACACTTAGGGAACAACCTACATTGAATAGAATAATTTCAGCCTCTCCATCCCCGGGCGGCGTTGTGGTCGCACACACAATATAATATGTTAGTGATAGAGAAATGAGATTCTCGGCTAGGTTAGATACAGACTATGAGTGATAGTGGCATATGTACGATGATGGAGGTGCGAGTTTCCAATCTACTACAGTCTTCATGCCACAAACGATACGAAGGAGTGAGAGCTATCGCGTATGGGGTATGGTATGTTTGGGATATCGGGTACTATCTGGATTGACTGCAGGGCACGGACTGTGTGGCATAGCGGAGAATTACAAACAACAGACAGCGATATACAGTAGAGAACAGAGGAGAAGACTTGGCTGAACAACAGGCGAGAAAGCGATGAGCAAGAGATATACAAAGGCCAACGAGTCGACGGGTGGAAGCCATGAGAGCGTGATCAGAGCGGACGGGCTGCAAGACGCGAACAGTAGCCTCGAAGCAAGCTCAACTGGCTCGAAACCCTTCGTCGGGGAGTAGGGGCGCGTGGTTCGTGAGAGCTCGAACGACACTGCGCGGGGCATTCGGCGTGATGCACGAGTTACCTGCGTGTTACCTATGTGGCTACCTGGGAGGTGGCTAACATGGCGTATGGAAGACTCGGAAAGACGGTGACGGATAGAGGGCAGCCTGTTGGCAGGCGGTGGCGATGGCGGCGGCGGACCCCTTCAAGGTATCCAAGGGTAGAGAGACGGTGTGGTGGCGATCACGGGGGTAGTATACCCCAGGAAGAAGAACGGAAGTCGACCGTGTACGGCACGCCTTGGACAGCTTGCCTACCGCGCCGGTGGGTGGAAGCAGAACGGATAGGCCCAACGTGCGACGAAACGGTTGGGGCCAAGGGTTGGAAGGCCATGTGTTGAGGAGCCGTCCAAGCCAAGGGCGACGGATATCCAGGCCCAGGAACCGGTAAGATTGTGGAGGAAGAAGACGCGACAGGAATTTCGTGCGTGGGATAGGCAATGACAGTCGGCGCAACTGGAGGTCTAGTGCAGAGACGCGCGGGTCCGTGGGTCTTCTTGTACGAGTCGGACCGCCTGCAAGTGCCACAGGCGCTGCAGGTCACTGACCCGGCTTTGTTATGGGTATCCAAGATGTGCCGGTCAAAATTCCGGAGTTGCAGCTCTCCGGTCTGACACCCCTTCCAGAGACACCGTACCAAGGACGTCTCACCACGGCTCGTATCCACATGACACTCACGACAGTGTGCCGCAATATCTTGAAGAGGTACAATGACTGTGCAGTTTGGCCATCTGCACGCTACTGGTAGATTCTTGGAGAGCTTGATGTCGCCTGCGGCCAACACCGTCCTCGGAGTCGTCACTAACGCACCCAAAGCTCCAGCTTCGGGGGTGGATCCTGGGGTTTGCATGAGGCCGGTGCTTCCGGGGCTGGGCACGGAGGAGTCGGGGGGCGTAGGCAGTTGTGACGTGTGTTCCGTGTGTTCTTCAAACGACGAGGAAGAGAGGGCAAAGGCGTCGTCTTGCAGCCTTGTTGTTCTGGGCACGAGTTGGTAAAGTCAATACGGTGACAGTGAAAGGACATAGCGCGCCCAGAACTCACGAAGGATATTGGCCGAGTAAAGGCTCGGTCTGGGTAGTATCGAGGGACTCCACCGGTATGAACGCGAGCATCTCTGCGAATAGCTTGCTGCCAAATTCTCGGAATCTCGGGTCGGATGTTCCCATGTATTGTACCGCCACAGCTGAGAGAGCAAGCGCGAGTTGTTGAGGAGGGCACAAGACGCTTTGATATGCCACAAGCGCGGAACATTGTTAGCACCTGTGTATTGTTGTCCACAGACTGAATAGACGTACCCAGAAACCCTGTATTCGATCGTGGAGGCCATACTCGTACGATGAAAAATAGAACGCGAGGAGATTGCCGAGAGGGAGTAGATGGATGTGTGGGGACAGAATGTGGTTGGGGGAATTTGGACGTGGCCGTCGTGGCTAACGGAGGTGGTCGTGGCGGACTGTAGTGTTGAGCGGACAGAGACGCGCTCTACTTAAGGCAGAGTAGAAGTCGATATTAGCCACGAAGGAAAGGGCGCTTTCCAGGGTAGCGCCCTCTGTCACCGCAACCAGAACTGAGTGACGGGTACAATCACGAGTACGCTTCTTCGCCATTGTTCCTTTATGCCAGGGCACAGCATAAGTCCAAGCTCGCACCCCTTCTCTACCCATAGGATCCAAGCGCACCGTCCATACATACGGTTGCGTTGTGTTAAATGAAACGATCGTGGTTTTCACGTTTCTGACAAACATCAGGGGGGCGGGGTTACCGGCATCTGGAGGAAAGACTGCATTGTTTCTTTGGGAAAGAGGAGCAGAAGCACCCCTTCCGAGTGCAACATGAGGCCACAGTCGTACTTCCATGCGGCGACATCAAGCGACGCGTCAGCGTACGTAGCTCACTACCCTGACGACGCGGACATATCTGTATACAAAGAGCGAAGGATTCAAAGGAGACCATGGCTAGAACGATCTATCGTTCTGCACGAAGGGGCCAGGCGGTACTGCTTACGCTCTCGTACGAGGTCTACGAGGGCAAACAACTTGTACAAGTGATTTGACCTCGCAGGACTTAGACTGCGTGTTGCGGTGTGCTATAAGGGACTTGTTCATGTCAGTCCTCTATAGTTGTGTATTTTCCAAGTTTGCAGCACCGTTTTCGACCATGCATTCATACCTCTAGAAGTTAGCATGCGGTAAGTATTCCTGAGGCGATTGGGCGCCTGCTGCATAACTCCTATGCATTAGTTCACTAACCGAAGATTTGATGCAAAGAGTAGCGTACCATTCATTCCACGCATAGCGATGGTTACGTACTCATTCTGTCGTCCCACTTGTTCGTGTAGAGCCCATCTTTGCATCGTGGGCTGCTATCTGACAACGATCAGACGGAGGAGGTTGCCAATGCGAGAACATTCGCGTGGCACTTCGTGCTTAGCTTCGCCTACTGATGAAGCAAGACTCGTAGGGGATGGCGATGGTTTCGAAGGATTTATTCACATCCTTTTCTTGGCCAGCTCATCGGCGTGACGAAGAGGTCACGGCGTTTGGTAGCTTACTGGAAGTCGCTTGTCACGGACATCACAGACTGATGAGGACGGGAGGAGTACTACGTACTCCGGTTTTGTCGGAGCCACCGATTTGTGGCTTATTAAATATTCAGGCGTTTAACTTCTATCCTGTTACCTAAGAGGACGACTTTCCTCTGAAGCCAGCTGATATTCGCCCAGCTGCATTTGGCTCCTCGGCGCGCGCTGTCGAACGATGTTTCCAACAAGGGGTAGGTGTCATGTGATTGTCTAACTTATCTACAGAGGCGTCTATAGGGAACCTGATTAGGTACGTCGTGCATGTCATGAAAGGTCGGCGAGTGCTATGTGGGCGATGATAACGGAAGGAAACGAAGAAGAAATCTAGATGCTACCACTGCCAGATGACTAGGAGATACAGCATGATGGGTGTCGTCAGTCTATGTGCGAATGCAAGTCCGAGCTGCGCAGTAACCAGAGAGGAACGAAGAGCGCGAAAGCAAGGGAGAATAAGTTATGTACAATGCATGGAACGAGAGCTTAGGGATGGAGAAGAGTTGGTTAGACCTTCTCTTCACCCTTGGCAGCGGCAGCGGCTTCAGCAGCTGCGATCTCTTTTGCGATGACGAGGTCCTGTTGAACGCAGGAACGCAGATTAGAATCTGGAGAAACGTCGGCGGGTAGAAGAACACTCACCAAGCAGGGAGAGAACTTGGACTTCGAGCGGATCCAAGTGCCGTACTTGTAGAACAGGAACGGACTGGGGGCGAGGAGGAGCGCACAGCATCCAATGAGCGTGCAGGCCCAGTTGATGCCGAGCCTGTGGAACATCTGGACGGTGAATAGAGGGAAGGCGGCTCCGACGCAGGAACGCGACATGGTGTTCGCCGAGAACGCGGACGCGCTGTACTGCAGGTACGTGTCGATCAAGTACGCCTATAACGCTGTCAGTACTGAGGTGCTATTGATGGGACTGTTAGGGAACGTACTAAGAACGAGTTGAACACGAGAGCGACACTAGCACCGATGGGTATGGTGGCGATGGCAGGGACGATCCAGTGGATGCTCGGGTACTGGCCTGTCCAGCCAAGCCAGAAGCAGCCGAGGACGAGGGTGGGAGCACCAATCATCGCACCCAACAGACGCTCCTCCGGTGGCGGGAAGCCGCGCCACTTGACGATCAACTTCGGGTAATGCTTCGAGAGTGGGATGGTCATGTACGCGCCGATCGTCGTGCCGATGCCCACGCCGATGAAAATAAGGCCAGACTGGCCGATGTTGAAGCCACGCGTGCCGACGAAGATGACAGGCAGAGCCTCGAAGACTGCGATGATGTCAGAACATGCGAACACTGATATGGTATATAGAGCGTGGCTTACGTGCGTAGAGGATACCGTAGACGAGCGACAAGTAGATCGTCACAAGGATGAGGATTGGCTCGAGTAGGAGCATCTGGATCGGACGGTAGAGCGTGCGGTGCACAAGGCCCTTGAACGACCAGTCCGACCGTTCATGCTCTGCATACACATCAGCGTTGAGCTTGGGCTCGGCCTTGCGCAGCCTTTGAGCCTGAGAGGATAAGAGTCAACGGGGTGATCAACCTATACAATGGCGAGTATGGGGGACGTACCTTCCACTGGAGGAGAACAGGTGCGTAGGTCTCCGGGAGGAAGACAAGTGCGAGCGCTGTGCACGTGCCGGCGAAGATCATCATGATCCAGAATACCCAACGCCATCCCAGGGAACTCATAGTCAAGCTAGATAATTTCGATGAGCGACAGGTGAGAATCGCAACGAACGTGGATACTCACAATCCGCCAATAATGGGACCGAGCACGGGCCCAACGAAAATACCCGCAGAGAAGAGCGCAGTCGCCGTTCCACGCGTGATAGGGTCCCAGATGTCGACGAGGACACCACCACAGTTCGTGAGGGGTGCACAAGCGAAGACTCCGGTGAGGAAGCGAGTCACAAGGAGCGTGGTGAGGTTGTGTGCGAGAGCTTGGCCGAGATGAAGGAGGACATAAGCGACCAGAGTGACTCGGAATACGATGCGGCGACCGAAGAGCTCGGAGCCGGGACCCCAGAGAATGGGTCCGACGATGTAGCCGCAGAGGAAGACGGAGGTGACCAGGTATGCCATTTCAGTGCTTGCGTGAAATTCAGCGGCGATGTACAGGCCAGCGGCTGAGGGTGCGGATGACGCAAACGTACTGAAGGGCAAGACATTAGGATACAGAACAGAGCAGACTCAGACCGCAAAAAACGTACACATTGACGGTCATGAGCAGACAGAGAACCGTGATGAACCACTTGCGGGCGCGAGACCAGTTCTGCGGGTTCTCAGGGTCGTCCGGGCCATCCCAGCTGACCTTGTTAGGGTCTGCTTGCTTTTCGTTTATTGCTGTTGGAATGGGGATATTGCCGCCTTCTTTCGGTAACGGGTCGACGGGATCGTCTCCGCCATACTCCTCGGCGCGGAGCTCCTCACGACGCAGCTCTGCCTCCAGCTGAGGGATCGCGATCCGCATGCTGGGGTCGCATATCGTGCTCGTAGACGAACGGGGCGAGACCGAGCCTGACATCGTGCACAGATAGCAACTGCAGATAGTACGACGTCGGAGGGGGACACACGAAAGCCAGCCACTCCGTGCCTTCCCTGCTCGTTTTTATATTTCGAACGGCTGCCCGGCCCCGGATCTTGTGCTGCGATTGTGGGTGGCACAACCGTTGTCGCGCAGGCCAACATGGCCGTCGTCAGCTCGGCGGCGGTCGAGGCCGCTTGCCTGAGTAACAAAACTGGGCTGGACGGCATTGAACCGGTAAATGGTGTACCGGGAGCCGCGGGTGAAGATTATCACCCAGGTTATCCGCGCCTCGGTGGCGGGAGCGGCGCGATTTTCCTGGAATGGAGATGGGCGTGATGACAAAGCCTCCGGGATTGTCAGCACTCCAAAAACGCATCGATATCCGGTCCGTATTTTCTGCTCATCCTGGTCCGGGATTTTCGGTAGGCCGAATGCTGCGTCATCGTCGTTCCGTACACTCGACTCTCGAGGTCGTTCACCGTGCTCTTTCGTCTCCAGGATATCTGCTCGAGCATTGTGCTTGTGCTTGTGGTGTCAATCACATTAGTGAAGTGCGGAATACAAGACCACTGTTGTCTCAGCACATTCTGGTTGAATACTCGGTGGAATGCCAGGTGAGGACGAGCGACGCTGACTGCCACTCGTGAAAAACCTCGAGGACCGAACGGTCGGCGTTCGGGATGAAGATCAGATCGCATCCCCGATTTGCAAGCCGATCAGGACATTTTGATTACGGCACAGCCGCCGCCTCGATTAGGCGGCGAGTATAATTGGCGCCCGATGCAGCCTCGGGACATCGCCGAGGACTTCAATTTGGCTTACAGCCCGGGCTGAGTCAAGGATTACTCCGCGAGAGTCTTCTACGAGTATCGGATTGCAATCCAATGAGACACTCGCCTGTGAAGTCGATAACAGACCTTAGTGTGCCTGTGGTGCTACATATTATCGAGCGCGAGTTCTATAAACCTGCATCGGTCTTGTATGGTAGTAAAGCCTCCTGTATCTGAGACTCCTGCCGTTAGGCCTCGCGGAAACGCGCGAGCTCACACATGCACCCATATGTAACATCATACCCCATTACGTCGTATGTAACGTCAAGAATCATCGTTGTCGTGGACGATGACCCACTACGGTTCCCCGTCAGCGCCTCTGTCCAGTCAAAGCCCGAAGCGCAGCGTTCTCGCCGCCACATCTGCTACTGCCGGATCCTGGAAGCCACGGCGCCACGAGTTACAACAATACGCCTCTCAGGTAACCCTCAGTTATAGTCGACGAAGCCTTGGAGCTTCTTTGCGATACGCGGCGGGAACTTGAAGGCAGACAACTTGTCGCCAAATGTCCGTACGATCCGGACAATGCCGTCCTTGACCGCTGCAGATCCGGCCATCCATCCGTCAACTACTATAACAGTCAATCTCACGAGATAGAACTCACCATCGCTGACAACGCTGAGCACCTCGCCCGCACGCGCGGCCTCCATAGCAAGCATCTCCTTCTCGGCGAGCTCCTTCGGAGACAATTGTTGCAGCTGATCCGGGGGCGGAAGGGTGTACGACGCGTTCAGCTCGGTTTGGTACTCCTCGAGCGCGGTAAGGAACGAGAGCAGCGCCTCGATGATTTTAGGGATATCGCGCTGGACGACGCCATAGCGGTCTTCAGTGAGCGACGCGCATGTCAATCGGCACAAGGCTGGAAGTCAAACGTTGATCAGCGATGTGCGCACAAAAAGTCCCTGGGATGCGACGTCGTAAAGATGCCTAACACATACCTTCTGCGGCTAATGCATCCATATACCGGTTCGGCAGGCTCGTCTCCGCGACCCTGTGTACCCGGTCGCGCGTCCACCACGACTTCACGCGGCTCGCCGTCTGAACCACACCGCTCGGCAAGTATCCACAAAGCGCGCCACAAGCACCTTCCTTCCACTTGCCCTTCGTCTGGGTGACGAGCGCAGCCACGTTCTCCTCCGCCTTCTTGACGGTCTCTACTGCCTTAGCTTGCGGCGACGTGGGCATGACGGACCGGAAGAGCTCGGGGATGTGCGACGCGCCGGCGTCCGCAGTCTCGGAGACGGCGGCAGCCAACGGTCCGTCGGACGAGAACGTATCGAGCGCGGCGTGGAGAGGGGATGATTGCGCTGGCTTGTACACCTTGGTGCGGATGAGCGGTGTGGCAGGGGCCGGGAGTGGGATCTCTTGTTTAGGTGCTGCAGGTGCGGCGGCTGTTACTCGAAATAGCGATGTCCAGCTGCCTTAACAATCTGGTAAATCACAGGAATACTCACCTGGCGTTTCAGGCTTTCCTCGCCTCAACAAGAGCTGGTAGTCGCGTCCGAGGGTGACCAGTGACTCTCTGGCGAGCGTTGACCACATGCTCGGGTTGTACTTCTGATCGGCGAAAAGGGCCGTTCGGCGGGCACTTGCCGCAGAAGAGTCCTCAGAAGAGAAGTCGCGCAGCTCTGCGTAAGCGAAATGCTTGAGATACACATCGGTGGATGTGATGCCTGAGACCAAGGTAAGCCCTGGATCTGCGGTTTGGTGTGCAACAGCGGCAGGCTAAGTGTGAAAGGTGAGTTACATCTTCAATAGGGCCCAATACGGATACCATACCTCTGCAACAATAGCATCGAACGCGCTTTCCGCGTATTCCCAGATGGCGATGGTGGTAAGTCCCAGATAGAACGCACGGGACACCAAGGACCAATGGCGGGTGAGCAGCGTAATCGTCCATGCGCCCCTGAGGAAGTGCGCCGTGAACGGTCGGAGCACCATGTGCACAAACGGAAGCTGATACAGCAGAGGAAGGGCGAAAGAGCGCGCAAATGCGAAGACAGCGAGGTGGGCGGCGGTCACGAGCAGAGTGTACACAAGCGTGGTCAGGCCAACAGTGACGACCCGTGCAAGACCAAAGGATTTCATCTTGTTGTCTCCCTGCGAGGCCAGGGTGGGTGCCCAGCGGACTGCGAACCGATCCAGGAGGACGCATCGGAGAAGACATGCGTATGCGACGGCCACTTGCGACAGAAGCACATACACAAGGTGTCCATTGAGGTAGTATGGGTGCTTCCTGTATACATAGTGATCAGTAATGCCCACCGATCGACAGCGTTTGGCTACGTACCTCGACTTGACGAACAAAGTGAGGCGTGCATTGGCCGGCGCGGAAGAGTCGTATGCTCCCGTGATCAATATATGAATCAACAGAAGCGACAAGGAGGAGGAAAGGTAGGTCATCAGGGCGTGGCTAGTACTCCGCTTCTGTAATGCTCCGCTCAGGATTTTGGATGGAGAAGTGGCCGGTGTAGGGGAGGCTATAACAATCAGAGGGTACAGAGTTAGCGCATGTTCAACAGGAACATTTCTTCAACACGAGAGTACCAAGCCGAGGGCACATTCGAAGTCGCAAGATGTTATAGGGGACTCGATAACTCACCTACCAAGTGAGTCTTCCGCAAGACCACAACTGGCAGCGCGCCCGCCAAGAACGTTGCCGCAGTGAATGCAAGCGTAGACGGCTTCAGTGGAAGAAGAAGTGACTCCTTCGCGCCCATGCCAAACATTCCTCCACTACTCCAGGTCATCCATAATGTTACAAGAGCCCAGCAGAAGAGCGCAGAGTGCAGGAAGATTTTGTACAGTCGGTGGCGTAGGATGCCTTTGACAAGAGGTTCGTACAGTTGTGATGCAGGAGGGATGGAAGGGGCACTTCGTGACAACAGCGTAGAGCGTATGGCGGTCATGGGCGTGGATGACGCCCGGTGGGGGGTATTGGTGGCCATCGTCGTGGACGATGAGGTCGATGATGAACGCGGCGGGGATTGAGCTCAACGCGTTCAGCGCGTCCCAGCGTCACGTGGCTATGTCGCGCTGGTCGGCAATGCCCGTGGGAACTCGCGTGTGGCGAAGCGCGTCCTTGTCCTCTGCAGTCCTGGTTCCGTCTACCCCTTGTAAACTCATACCACTTCTCACCTTGTCTGCGGGGCTATCATGGCATCATCATCCGCCAGTTACCCACCTTTGCCTGGAATGCAGCCCTCTGAGACGGCTGGCCTCCCTTTCGACCTCCAAGCCCTCCCTGTCTCGCAACTCGAATCGCTCAAGTTCAAGGCGAACCAGATCATCGAGTCCATACAACTTCTGCAGAGGACGATAGAGATGGGCGGACAACCAGTTATGCCAGCATGGCCCGACATCCTCTCCAAGTACAACATTTTGCTCTCTCAATCTCACAACCTGTCCATGTCGCTCCTTGCGGCACATCAGGCAGGCACAAGCACACAGGGAAACCCGTACGAGAAGATCGCTCTGCACCCTCGCGTGCCGCTGACGGATGCACAACTGGACAACGAGCTCATCCCACTCCTGCGGAACCAGCAAACCACGGACGTTCTGCGCTACGAGAACGAGACCGTCCGGCACCTCGCGGAGCACATGGAGACGAAAGGCTCGCTTGGTGTCCTAGGTCACGCGCCGCGCCCTGGCGGAAAGCACGTCGAGTACGACGACGTTCTGAGAGAATGCGAGCAGATCCGCGTTGAACACGACCAGCGCGTTGAGCGTGCGACGCGAGCGGTGACACTCCTTCGCGATAAGTACGACTGGAAGGCACGCGTCGAGGTCGAGCAAGAGGAACCGGAGGAGTTGGATTGGGATCCGCGCATTCTGGACGGCACAAGCGAAGTCGTCCCTGCCCCTGAACCCAGTGAAGGGACGGATACGCCGAGTGGTAGGCAGAGCAATGATAGTGAGGAAGAGGAGGAACTTGAGGAGGTCCTGGGTAATGGTGAACACACTCCGGACGGTACGCCAGGCGCAGATGGTCCCCCGACGCCGATTGCGCTCTAGGCGCCCAACGATTCGTGCGTTATCTTATCCGGCGCTACGCCATTCCTCCTTGGACTCATCCACTCACGCTGTTAAATTAGCAGCTTTCTTCAGTCTCGTCACCGCATCTAGTTACTCAAAGGCACAAGCCATAGCATAAGGCTCAACATGGGGGATGTAACACTAGAAGATGCGCAACGTATCCTCGAAAAGCATCGCGGAGGATCTACTACTATCACTGAGTTCAAGCCTCTAAATCGTACCGGCTTCGAGTGCGTCCAAGCAGCCCTCATCACTTCGGAAGACAATATGAACTCATTTCGCCACCTAGGATCTTCACCCCTACTAAGGCCTACGCCATCCGCGTAGATGACGGGATGACCTATATCCTCAAAGCCACCCTCCCATCGACCGCCGCCTCCGTCACCTACGCACCAAACACCCTCACCACCGAACACGCCCTCCTCAACCTCCTCTCCTCCCAAACCGACATTCCCCATCCCCCCGTGCACGCACTCGACACCTCCAACTCCCTCGTCCCCTACCCGTACCTCCTCCTCGGACACCCGCGCGGCGTCCCCCTCTCCGCGGCGCGGGCGTCCGGGAAGCTCTCGCCCCGGCAAGCCGCCCTGCTCGACCTCCGCACGGGCGCGTACCTCAAGCAGCTGCACGAGCGCGTGCAGAATGACTGGTTCGGGCTGCCCTCGCAGGAACAAGACGCGCTCTACAGCTGGCAGGAGGCGTTCACGCTCCTTATCGAGGGCATGCTTGAGGAGGCTCATGGAGCGGGTATCGCGCTCCCGTACGAGGACGTACGCAGGGCGCTGTCGCGCGCGATTGGCTTCTTCCTGTTCGACGATTGCGAAGTCCCGTCACTGATCTCGTTCACGGGCGACGAAGAATCGACATATGTCGACTTCGACCTTGAGACGGGCGCCCCAGGCGGCGAGGACGCAGAGGTCGCGGTGACGTCGTTCGCGTCCATGTCGCATGCGCTTTGGGGCGACCCGTTGTTGGAGACGATGCTGCTCAGCCCGAGCGAGGCCTTTGTTGAGGGTTACGGCGGGCCGGTCATCGTGTTCGCCCGGCAGAAGACGAAGCGGCTGTGGTACACCGTGTTCCTGTCGTTAGTCGTACTGCTGCAGGCGAAGCGAAGCGGGGAAAGCGAGAGCGAGAAGGTCAAGTGGGCGCAGGAGATGTTGCAGAAGAGTGTCGAGAGCCTGAAGGACGCGCCTTGTTACTGATGTCGTTAATGCATGAGATCGTTTGTATACCATCGACACAAAAAGTAGGTTAACAGCATTACGCATGTGCTCTCGATTCAGACCAATACTGCTGGGTAGGTATAATACAGCCAACGTCCCAAAATGCTCGAATAAATAGACAATGCGACATCGATGATCGTGAGTGCGCGAGTACCCAACGCTACGCCCAGGGATTGTCCTCTGGCACGTCGACGATGATGCGCGTATGTGCAGGGGGCGTTTCCGCCCGCACGACCGTAGCCTCCTCGACCGCACGCTGTTCGAGGTCCGTCACCTCGTCCACGTCCGCGTCGTCCCCGACACCGAACACCTCCCGCCTCTCCTCCATCTGTGGCGAAACAGACGAGCCAGCGTGCTCGACCTCGACTTCGCCCCGCTCGCGTTGTCCATCTGCCTCTACAACGTATCCGCGGCGGTACACGCGATGCAGCGCAGACCCACCGCGTACCGCTGGCTCGCCCTTTCGCCGTTCGCGCGTCATCTCCTCTTCGGCCGCGTGGGGGTCTTCTACGACGAGGTCGACCGCGTCCGGGGGCAAGACCGGGCGTTCTGCAGGCGGTTGCGGCGACGGAGGGGGCCGGCCATTGCGCGGGCTGCTCTTGGATGAGGAGCCGGTCTGTGGTGAGGAAGAGCCCGTGCGGGATATCGACTGCGCGATGTGTACTCGTCCCTTCGGTGAGCTGATAGGAGAGGTCTTCGCGCTCGTGTAGCGCAGCTGTACTCCGCCTGACCCGCGCGGAGGCGAGAGATGCTCAGTCTCCTTGTCGATGACGACGTCCTGCGGCGCGATGCGCACATCCCGCGTTTTGCCTTTGGCGCGCATCCCATCGGAGCCGTCCGAGTCGACCCTTGGGCGCGGCGCAGAGCTATCGACTGCGCCATACGCAGGAGCCCTGCGCGCGCCGCCCACGGGAGAGAACCACGCGCTGTGCTCGTCGCGGAGGATGCGCTCTTCCTCGACCCACATCGTCTTGCGCGCGAGCTCGGAGCTGATGTCGACGCATGGGTAGTTGTAGTCTCCAAAGAGGTACTGCCGGCTGTGCGCGAACAGCTCTTCGTCCGTTTCGTCCGGGTCACCAAAGGGAAGCTCGTAGCCTTCTTCCGCGAGGTCGTCTCCCGCGAAGAGCGAGAAGCCCTCGTCGGGCGGGGAACGAAGGTCATGCGCTACGTGCACGACGTCTGCAGCTTGGTTGCGGAGCAATGGGGCATACACCTCTTCGGTCTGGTCGGGTCCAGCGATGCGCTCAACTGCTCTGTTGACCCTGCGCTCAAACTTGGTTGGTGGCCGGGAAGCGGTGGCAGGCTGCGGAAGCCAATACTTGCGGCGCCCGCCCTGACTATACCGCAGTCCCGCGCGGATACGCCTATCACGACCGGCACCTTGATGAATCTGACCTTCGCTCGGCTCGAACTCGCGGTAATCCATGCCTTCGCCACGGAGAGTCGCTTTGACGTCCTCCACCACGTCCTTGAACCCAAACGCGTCCCTGAAAGCGTGGGGGAACGGCATCCGCGCGACATACGCAGCGTGTTTGTCGACGTAGTCACGCGTTGCGAACGCGTACATGTGCGCAATCGCGAAGAACGGCATCTCAAAGCAGATGAGAGTGTCCGTAAGACCGAGAGAGATGTGTTCGCTATCGGTATAAGGTCCTAGCTTCTTGATCGCTCCACCGGCGACGAGAATAGAGATGAAGATCGACTGCCAGAAAGAGAAGAAGAGGATACCCTTGACGCAGAGGAACTTGGGCATGGGGCTATTGAATGGTAGTCAGTCCCTAGTAATCCGGACTGGCAGGAAATGCGGGGACGTACCGGAAGGGCTTCAAATCTTCGTTCACGCACATCCAGAAGATAGCGAGACAGTACAGCGCCAAGCATATGCTAACGTTGTACACGATACTGACATAGAGGTAGCCAGACCCGGCGCGGAGGTCGCCCTCGTTGTACTTTCCGACAGCCTTGAGAATTACCGTTGCGAGTGCGAGTATTGGCTTCACTTGTACGTACTCTGGGAGCGGATGTCAGTAGGCCGCGGAGAGTAAACGACAGTTCACATACGAATCACGCCGCGTTTCAGGAAGAGGAAGGTATATGGGTCGCTAACGTCGACTTCCCGCCAGAACAAGTTGCCAGGGAATACGGGGTATTTTGGTGGGCGACCATGGAGTAGGATCAGCAGCGACCTCTCCCCGCCGAGATATGCAATGAGCAAGTCAAAGAAACAGTATATTACAAAGGCCTTGTGATTGCCTCAGCCTCGTTCCAGGCGGATGTTCAAGTAAAGGCCTGCGTACCTCGTAGACGTCTCGTACAGCATCAATGAAGAACGCTGCTTCCAGAGAGAATAATGATATGAAGGATGCGATCGCGTACAGTGGCACCATGAGCATGATTCGCACCACTTGTCTGCAACACCAGCAACACTCAGTCGGCGTAGCCATAGAGACGGCTGACTGCGAGGACGTACCGCTGTAAATGTGGTTTCCGGTAGTTCTTGAGGTGCATGATAATCGACATCGCCGAGACGAACGTCGCGATCACCGTGCAAATCCCAGCCACAAGGAGGATTGGGAAGGGAAGCGAGGAGCCAGAGCCATGGCCGAGTTTGGGGAGGATGCCCATCGCGAGTAAAAGTGACTGTCGTCTCCGAGCTCGTCGTGGTCCGCGCTGAAGGAGCGTCCGTGCTCGTCGACGAGCAAGAGGAGGTACGCGCCGGGACCCTCGCTCAGCTGCGCAGAGATGACGGCGTTCAGCAGGTCGTTTGTGTCTAAGCGCCCGATGTCGTCGCGTCCCTAGGAGTGGAATAGGCGCTCATACAAGTGTGGGCGCGTGATTCTGACCAGGATCTATCCCTTCCGGCCAGTACGATCGCGAGACAGTAGTCAATCCAAGTCTGCTCTCTTCCTCTCTCTTACCGTTCACGCGTTCAACGTTCAACAGCTGTGTCTGGTGCGAAGTCCGCTTGGAACAAAGGGAATCTGCGAAACCGGTGTGGCAGAGAAACATCGGGCCATCACGCATTGTTTAACGCCACTTAAATACTCCCCACACGATCTATACCTTCTAGCACTACTCCGCCATGGCCGCGCCACGCAAGACCACCGTCGAGGAAGAGGATTTGGATGACCTGGATGGTGTGTATGGTGCTATGCATATAAGCATGCGTCACCTAACCCGAGCACGCGATATAGATGTCCTGGAGCAGTTCAACGCTCCTCCGAAGCCCGCAGCCAAACCCGCCCCTGCATCGACTGCCGCCACATCACAAACGCCACCCACCAAGGACACGACATCTACAGCACCCATATCCCAGCAGAAGAAAGCCGATCCGCTCGGCCTGGAAGGATTAGGCGATGACTTCGCGCGTGAGCTCACGAAGGGCATGGAGAGCCTGTTCCGAGACATCGCCCAAGGCGCAGGGCTCGAAGACATCCCGGACCTCTCGAAAGTAGAGGAGGGCACGACAGACGAGGAGAAATTGAAGGTGTTTCAGGCTGCATGGGAGGAAATGCTGGTCGAGGGCATGGACGGCTCGATGTCCGCTGAGGACGTCGGGGACAAGGGCAAGGCTGCTGAGAGCGCACCTCAGGCTAGCACCAGCACATCAAGCGTTCCTCCGGGTTCGTTCCAGGAAAGCGTCAAGAAGATGATGGAGAAGCTCAAAGAGAGTGACCGGAAGGTGAACATCTTCATACAGACATGGGTTTATATGCGTTAGAGGCTTATGGGCCACCATAGGCGGACGAGGCGATTGTAAAGGAGGAAGATCTCGAAGACATGTTCTCGCGACTCGTGAAGGACGTTGAGGGTACAGAGACAGAGGAGGAGTTCCAGGGGCTGCTAGAGAACATGATGTCAGCGCTCATGAGCAAGGACATTCTGTATGAGCCTCTCAAGGAGCTGAATGACAAGGCGAGTAGCTCATCTTGCTCTACCTACTCGTACTATTTTCTAACAGCATTGCAGTACCCAACGTACCTGAAGGATAACGCCTCGAAGATAAGCGCAGAGGACCACAAGCGGTACACATCACAGTCAAAGGTCGTCGCCCAGATTGTGGCGATATTCGAGAGTCCCAACTTCGACCAGGACGATACGAAGATGGGCGTGAAGGTCGCGGAATTGATGCAGGAGGTGCGTGAGCAATTGTGCCAACCGTGACACTTACGACGTCTGACTTTGCGCGCTGGAGTAGATGCAAGAATTCGGCTCGCCACCATCCGAGATCATGGGCCCTCTCCCTCCAGGCATTAATGCTGGCCCAGACGGTATGCCCAACGTACCAGAGGCATGCACGATCGCATAATGGAAGTGGACACGATACCCAGGGTGCCCTTACGCAGACATGTTTCGAGTGATGTATGATTGCAAGTATCTGAGCAAACTACTTATAGTGGACATCGCTAATGTATAACCTGCGTGACGGATTCCGGAGGGTCCTCTCGAGCACGACACGATCGTTGGTCTTAAGCGCAGCATACATGTGACTTGTCGACACCTTGCTGACGCTAGCAGGCCGGACAAGCTTTCAGGCATCGCACATTCGATGTTAAGGACGAACTCGGATGTATTCCTCCGTCTCGCGTCAGTGAGATTGTCAAGGTGTGACGTCGACGCCAACCTGGCACGGCAGATGGTAACATGGCGTAAGCAGCAGCTATTACCACTCGGAAATGTCGTACCATGTCGTACGAAAGACGCGCAGTTTAAGCTGCATGTGAGTGCAGATTTGAGCTGACTGAGAGAAAGGTCGGGTCACGATACTCGTATACTGTCATTATGCTCCCTGAAACTCCTTCGCCCAGATCCTGTCTTCTAGAAAGTAGTTCCTATGTTCTGTAAAGTTGTATTCTGACAAAGAGGCTGGCTTCCTGAGCATCTCGGTGGGAAGCATGTGCGTGTCCTAGAGACATTCCGCCGCGGCTGCTCACACGCGTCGAGCGCTTGCTGCCACCGTGTCTCTTTCTCCTGGATCTCTACCTCGTCTGGACCGTTCGCTGAGTGATTCGTCCACCATGTACAGCTGCACCCCTGTAAAGCGTGCCCCTACGGACCTGCTTCGCGCTGCTCGGATTATCGGGCTACCCCGGTCATCCGGCGCACACAAGCCTGCGCAATGCAGGTTACTAACCACCTTCCCCCGTCACATGACCGCCTCCCGCTATAAAGCACCTGCCACACATGCCAGTGCTACGAGCCGCTATCGGACGTCGACCCTAGCCAGTGCTATCAGTGCCCGCTCGCCATCTATCCTCGCTAGAACATACGCATCGAACGCCATGTCCGAAATCAAGGTCAAGGTTGGCGACACGATCCCCCAGGGAACGTTCACCTACATCCCCTACGCGCCCGAGCTTGAGGACCACTCCGCGTGCGGCATCCGTACGTACCATCTCCTTGCGCGCGCGGGGCCCGCGATCTGTCCGATCTGTCGAGCTGACGTGCATCTGACGGCGCAGCGGTCAAGCTGAACACGGATGAGTGGAAAGGCAAGAAGGTCGTCCTCGTCTCTGTTCCTGGCGCGTTCACGGTACGTTATCGCCCCCACACCCCACCCGTCCACATGTGTCCTTGAAGCTTTGGCACCTATTCGACATGTCATCTGCAATGTACGGTCGACGTCGATGTGCTGACTGAACGCGCGACTGCAGCCCACGTGCCACGCGAACCACGTCCCGCCGTTCCTCGAGAAGTATGACGAGTTCAAGAAGAAGGGCGTCGACGTAGTCGCCATCATTGCCGCGAACGACGCCTTTGTCCTGAGCGGTTGGGCGCGCTTCCTCGGGCTGAAGGACAAGGTACGCATCTACCGTGCCAATTCCTAAATACAGCCAGAGTGTGGTAACTGATTGACTGCTTGTTAGGTTCTTGTCCTCTCCGACCCCAACGCACGCTGGTCTGCGCAGCTCGGCCTCTCACAGGACTTGTCTGCGGTCGACTTCGGCACGCGCACGAAGCGCTATGCACTCGTCATTGACGACCTCAAGGTCAAGTACGTCGGTGTCGAGCCCGAGCGCGGTGTGACCGTCTCCGGCGCAGACGCCGTTCTTGCTGCCCTCTGACTAGCGGAACCCTCGCGGGGTAGTCACTTATGAGCTCAACGGATGTAGGAGTATATAGAAGTCATGGATCTTTGGATGTATATGCAGTGAACATTCACAGTTGGTCGCGCACGATCACAGGAGAAACGGATCGCCGGAAGACCGACTTAATGGTGTCGCTCTGAGGATTGGCACCGTGAGTGTACGCTATGCAAGCTCACATCTATCAAACGGCGCGGTGGTCGGATGACACCCTCAGACTGTCAAGCAAACCTATGGATACGCACCCTCTAATCTGGCACTTCGAATGAAATGATGCGTTTTCCTGCAACGATTGCACCACCATGAGCTCTTGCTGTCCACCGGCCGTAGCGGTCTCCCATCCCCCGATGCGCCATCGGAACAAAGCAACAAGGCTTCGACAGCACGACATCGATTAGGACGACCGCCGTAGGCTGGAGCACATGCGCGGCAGCACTGACATGCGACGCAGAACAGACAGCATCAGACACCGAAGCCGTGCCGCACGGAGCTCCAGCAGCGAGCGGTGTTCTCGACAACAGAGCTTCGTGCACAATCAGCAGCTCCCTGCGAAGACTTCGGAAGCCATGCCTATCGTCGCATAAGCATGGAGCAGCAACTACCCGCCACTGGCTGAGCTTGTGCATAGAGGTAGAGATATTGAAGGGTTTGGCGTGATAACGCAATCCGCACCGTACCAGTGGATGCTCTGTCCACATCCCCACGCCCGGGGAGCATATGTCCCAGAATTGGATGCGAGCGGCGTGCTTCGCGGGGACGCTCGACGCGGTATATAAGAGACTGCGTCCGCGCGAGCTGGTATCACACCAAGCACCCGCCCAGCCACCTCTCTATCACCTCTCCACCACCAGTACTCCAGATCAGATACGATGGCCACTCCCTCTATCAAGGTCGGCGACGAGGTCCCCCAGGGCACCTTCGTCTATGTCCCCTACACGTCCGAGCTCGCGGAGGCTAGCGCGTGCGGTATCCGTACGTCGATCTTATATGTTACCTTGCGTCTAGATCGCCGGGCGATCATAGGCGTGTAGTAGCGCATCGCTGACGATCCCCGCGTGAATAACAGCCACGAAGGTCTCCACCGATGCGTGGAAGGGCAAGAAGGTCCTGATCTTCGCCGTCCCCGGTGCCTTCACTGTATGCTGCTCCGCCTTCTTTGCACTAGAGTGTTGGCCAGTCAGTACCTAACCTCCGCGTTCTGCACGTATTCTAGCCTTCCTGCCACGCGAACCATGCGCCGCCCTACCTCGCCAAGCTCAGCGAGCTCAAGGGCAAGGGCATCGATGAGATCGCCGTCCTCTCCGCGAACGACCCCTTCGTCTTGAGCGGCTGGAGCCGTATCCTCGGCTTCGAGGACAAGGTTAGTCGATCGCTATATCCTCACCCAACACGCAACGTCGTAGCTGAACCTAAGGACGATGCAGATCCTTGCTCTTTCGGATCCTGACACCGCGTGGACGTCAAAGCTCGGCCTCACGGTCGACCTCTCCGGCGCTGGTATCGGCCTGGGCAAGCGCACGACGCGCTTCGCGCTCGTCCTCGACGACCTGAAGGTCAAGTACCTTGGTGTAAGTGCTCATTCACCAGCAACAATGATGGGGACATGAATCACTCACTTGATGCGGATATCCTTCCAGGTTGAGCCCGACCCGACGCAGGTGACTGTCTCTGGCGTGGACGCGGTGCTCAGCAACATCTAGGGGACGAATCCAAAGAGACGTCGTGCATCGTGTAGCTGTATCGTGTCATGTCCGTACACGCAATGTAAAATGAACCAATGATACCTTCTCATACCGGTGGTGCAAATCAATTGCTCGAAACAGGCGCAAAATAAGGCAGATAGGATTGGTTCACTAGAATCATACTGTGCATGGCGGGCCACAACGCGTATCGCATCTGTCGCAAACTTCAATCCTGACAATCAAGTGTGTATCACAGACCACGGTCCTGACTACTCATCTCACTACTCATCTCATCTTGTCCTCGCCAAGGCATCTCGTCACCCGACGCTAACGTCCGTATCCGAGCTGTCCTGGTCGACCATCGGCATCGTCAGACCGTCGATCCCAAACGTCACCTCGCCCATATCCGCGCTCTCATCGGCGCGAATGGCTCTGAAAGATCGGCCGTTCGCTCCCTGCTTGATGTCCGCGAAGATGGGTCTAAAGCGTGGAGCGGCAGACTCAGGCGAGTTCACCGCCGCCAGAGCACGCTTCTTCGGCGTCGACGTCGTCGCGAAGCTTGCTCTCTTCGCAGCGAGCCCATTCCTCGCGCGCATAGTGCTGCGTCCGCGGGTGATGGTCACGTTCGAGTGGATATTGGGATAGAGAGGGGCACGCTCCGGCAGCTTCTGGCTCCGCGTGCGCAAGACGCGCGCGTTGACAGTCGGTGAATCCGCGTTGGTCACCATAGGCGCGACGCGGTGGGACTGTGCACGCGTGATGGGGCGCCGCGAGTCGAGTGTGAGCGTCGGGGTAGATGGCTGCGCGGTCACGCGGCGACGCTTCTGAGGGCGGTCGGACCCGCGCGAGCTGCCTTCGTCCTCCTCGCGGAGCATCGCGAGTGCGGGAGTAGCGAGCGACATGTTCGAGCGGCTACGGCCAGCAAGAGGTGACGCTGGGCTAGGCGGGACCCCGCGCGGGGTCTCGCAGAGGGTGTGCGAGCGAGTCCGCTTGGGCGCAGGGGGCATTTCCTGGCGTATGCCCACGAGGAGCTCGATCGAGTTCCGGATGAACGCGTCAGTGCGTGCGCGCGCGATGTCGATCTGCATCGCGAGCGGGAGCTTGGCGTTGAGCGTCTCTGCGACGGCGAGGAGCTGGGCGCGGTTCATGGTGACCAGGTCGGCGTGGCAGCAGAAGGGCACGACGTTAAGCGCAGTGATCACGATGGCGTCCTCGTCTGCATCTTCGTTCTGCAATGCGATGCAGGCAGGCTTCAAGCAGGCAGCGGGTGTAGCAGATGTTGTGGCCGGAGCATGTGCCTTCGGGCGCGGGGCGTCATTGTACTCGTCTTCGCGAGCGCGTTTGCCTAGGGTCGGCGTGGGTTTGATGACATCGAGTAGAAAGCGTCGAACGCTGCTCCTGGTCGTCTTGGAGAGTTTGGGCATCGTGCCTCTTCGTGTCGCCCTTGTGAGAATATGAGAAGTACGATGGATGTGCTCGCGCGCGCGCTGCCTAGACTGAACAATCAGAGAGGCTGACAAGGGGGTTAGACATGCTCGTCAGCCCCCGCTAGGGCTAAAATTAATGCCTGGCGGTCTTCTTCGCGCGTGGTTGGCCATTGCGGACGAGAACAGAGCTGTGCACGATAGCGGGGGCATGGACCGGTTTGAGGATTGCGTAGTAGGCAGTTTGCATGGCCAAGGGCTGGTGACGCGCGCCAGTCCATACTGGCATTCCGTGTGTCTTCATGCAATTTGTAGGCAGGATTAACGAGATGAAGATCTAGCTAGAGCTCGAGCCTAGCATGAATATATAGTGAAGGGAGCTCGAGGTACTGTACGGCCGTTCGGAAGCCTCTTGAAGTTGAAAGTCGAGCGTACGAGTAAACGCCCACGCTTATGATTCCCACGTGAAGTTATATGTTATTTATGGACGATAACCCTTGGTAACTCTCCACGATAAAGGCAGTAGACGCAACATTCCATCACCGTTGTTGCAGTCGCACTCATTCCTCTCTGTTACTGCACGCGTCCACAACCATGCTCCCTAGTCTCGCAGCACGCGTTCTCTCTCGCGTATACATGCCCAGTGGCTTGCTCGCTGGGAGCCACTTCACGGCCATCGCGCCCCAGCGTGTCATTGCGCGGACCATGACATCCGTGAAGTCCCGGCCTGGCTTAGAGCCCGGGGCCGCAGCCAAGGACAACGACGCGGTGGACACGAAACCGGCAGTGAAGAAAGCGGCAGCGAAGAAAAGTGCATCGTCTGCAACGAAGGAGAAGGTTGCTGCCACGAAGAAAACTGGAGGAAAGAAGGCCACGGAGGAAACAGCAAGCGCGAAGAGGAAAGCAGAGACGGCCAAGAAGAGAGCCGCAGCGCTGCAGGAGAAGGAGCGTGCGCGCATGGCGCGCCAGAAAGCGCGTGAGGAGAAGGCCAAGCAGCGCGAAGCGCGAAAGAAGAAGATAGCAGCCGCTCAGGACCCTTTGCGACGCCTCAAGCTCCCGCTACGAGGTCCGTAAATCGTGTCAGCGTGCTAAGTGGGGATGGGGCACTGACCCTGCGCAACTCTCCTCCTTCCCTGGCTTCCTCTCCCATTGTGCAGCCGTCAAGATCCCCAAGGACCAACAGCCACCGAAGGCGCCTCCGAATGCCTACATGGTCTTTGTGCGCGAGTATCTTGAGAAACTCGGCGTGGCGGGTAAGTCCACAGAGGAGATGAAGGTCATCATGGCGGACGGAGCGCGGACATGGAAGGCGTTGGACGAAGAGGCTAAGAAGGTGCGTGTCTCCTTTGCGATTGGGGCTGGATGCTCTGAGAACTCGGCCCCGGTGCTCTCCTCCCTCACGGACGTGACTGATCCCCATGCGACCACAGGAATACTTCAACAAGGCGGCGGTCCTCAAGCAAGAATATGCCGAACGCGTTACCGAGTGGTACAAAACAGCCCACCCGCGCTACATTAAGGCCGCCAAGCTGCAATGGACCAGGGTCGGCAAGATCAGCGACGAGCTCAAGCGTCCTATGCCTCCCTACGTGAGGTGAGCGACCTTCCGGCTCTCGCACGGCTCTCACAATCGCGCGACCGAGCACTGACGACCCGTTTCTTCCTTCCTAGGTACCTTAAGGAACAGTGGCACAGTGTTGAGAGTTGTGGGGGTGCCACCGCCCAGGAAGAACTCTCCCTTCGAGGCAAGAAGATAGCCGAGATGTGGCAGGCTACATCCGCAGAGGAGAAGGAGGTAAATGTGTTCGGCTTTTGCGTGTTCAGCGTGGTACTGACTGTCTGGTCGGGTTAGCGCTACCGTGTACTGTTCAACGCAGAGATGGAAGAATACCGGAAGCGTGAAGCTGAGCAAGCAGCAGCAGCTCTCTCGCAAGCCTCCTAATTCATTTTGCATGCGCTGTTGATCGTGCCCCGCCGTTGACACTATCCCTTACAACTACTTCAGCTAAGGTCGCCCGTCGATCTACACTTGCTCTTAGTCGAATTCTACACTTTTTTGTAGTATCGCTGTACATTGATTCCCTCGATATAATCCGCTACCTTCATCCGGCTCTCACTCATTTTTTTCCCTCGCGACGTCGGTCTCTTGGGATAGACCAGTGGGTATCACTGCTAGCATACAGACGCTTTGGGCCATAAATCAAAGTATATCTTGCTCGGGAGGGACAGCCGAGCATCGGGGAAAAGGAGAAAGGGTGGGATCACAAGAGGGGGGTGAACGCCGGAGTGTTTGCGATGTTGGAGGAAGTAGGGGATTTGTAGACGAGGAGGACCAGGAGCGAGAAACGAGCGACAGCGGGTTTAGGAAGAAGGGTATAAAGTATCAAGAAAAGCCGACAAACTGGGACAACGTACTACTGAGCAATAATGATGCGAGCGAAGACGAGACTATATGGGAAAAAGTAGGAGACATGCCAGCGTACTCTCGAGTCCACAAGCCGAACCAACGCCACGGTCCACACACACACACACCGGGAACATAGATTAACGTCATGACGCAGCGTACCCCCGTCGGGTCATTTGTCGTCAGGAGGACCAGTGAAGGGGCGTGTTCAGAGCCTGTGTCCGGGTACGGCCCAGAAGATCATGGTGAGCGCCACGGAGCACGCTGCCACGAGGACGGACACCCAGATCGCACGGCCGAGCAGGAGCTTCTTGACGTACGGCTCGCGGATGCTGAGGGTGCGGAATGGCGTGGATTCGGACTGGCCGAGGAAGACGAGGACGGGGTCCAGCTCATACTGGTGCGAAATGAGGAAGAGAATGGCGAGGGTGTATGGGATGAAGAGCTACATATCGCTGTCAGCATACGACCCTCTCCGCAATCGTAGAAGATATACTCACGAAGAACCGCTTGGATTTAGGCTGAACGTCAAGGAAGATGAGTGAGAAGCCAACCGCAAGGCCGACCCAAAGGATGACCAGGCCCGCAATCAGTCTCACGAGCGCAGAAACTGGGGTCAAGTTGCCGAACGCCTTCGCACGCAGGAAACGCGGGAACGCATCCTGCTCCATGGCCCGGTAGCAGTACTCCTTCTGCGCGTGGAACATGTCGGGGATCTGGGCCATGAGCGCAATCTCGTTCTGCGACCTCGGCTCGTGCGTGCTGCTCAGCGGGAACGTGTGGATGCGCAGCGCCGGGGGCAGGTAGATCTCGTGGTTCTCCGTCGAGCCCGGGGTGTTCCCTGCAGGAGACAAGTAGCGGTAGTAGATGCGCTCTGCTGACGCGATGAGGTCCTGGCGCGTGATCGCCTGCGAGCGAGGAATGATCGTGGGCGCACGGGAGGCCCGCTTGAAGAGCGTGGGCGTACGCCCCGAGAGGGAGAAGGGAGTGGTCGAGCGGGGCGGCTCGGTGGTACCGACGGCGGTGATCCCGCCTGGAGAGACTGACCTGACGCGAGGGCTGGGACTGCGGGCGGCCTTCTCGTCGCCTGTCGCGGCGAGATTCTGCCTGTCTTGCTCAGAGAGCATGTCGCCCGTGCTAGCCGTGCTCCTCTTCGTGCCCGTGTGCGGATTAAGGCCTACTACGGTACCGTAGATAGAGCCTCGCCGGCGGGCGTAGTCCCAGTACTCGGGCCAGTCCTCGCGGATGGTACGGCCGGACTTGCGGACATCCTTGAAGTAAGCGCGACAGAGGTTCTCGTGTTGTTGGACGTCGAGCCAGAAGTCCAGGATGTCTTCTGCGCCTTCACGTTGCAAGAACAGGCTGTAGGTTGTCGATCACGACATGTGCATGAGGTAGACGGTATGTCGCGGCAGCCTGGCAACTCACTAGAACATGAAGAGATCTACAGGCGGGCGTGTCCGACGAGAGAGGACCTCTGTAAAGGTGGGGAGGCGGTTCTTGCGGTCTTTGGCCCAGTCATCCTGGCGGCGTTGCTCGTCGTCCATGGCGGCGGGGTCGCTGTCTGCGACGGTGAAGGGAGGGCAAAGAAGAGCGCCAGGAACAACGCGGTCGTCGCGTTGGGTGTTCAACAACGCGCCCATTCTAAGACCCCTTATCCTCCCAAATATGGACATAACGCTCACACGGAATTATGTCACTCGTCGTAATGTGCCTCGAAATTCCCGGCGGCTCACTGGACAAGCTCGGCTCCTTGGACTTGAACTCGGCCACCATGTCGTCCTTTGCCAAAGCTCTCTCTCCTGCAGTCAGGGAAATCCGCATTCTCTGCTGCCAGTCGGGCCCTGCATCCTCTGGCACTCGGTTAGTCTCCTCAATCTGGCTCTCACCGCGGCTGCTAAGTTCTTGCAGGCAATTCATCACCTCCCACTACCCGACTCTCAAGCAGCACAACCCGGACCTTCCCATTCTCATCCGTCAGGCGAAGGGAACCCCAGCGAGGATATTTGCGCGCTTTGGTACGTCGGTGTAGCGTCATCACACTGTCGTTCTGTGTGTACTGAAGACAGTGGGTGCTGCAGAGCGAGGGCAGGAGAAACACGTCGAGGTCGAAGGGCTCTCGTCTTCGGACGTTGCGTCGAAGATCTCCCAGCTGTTGAACCTTTCATAGACATGCCATGACCGCTTTCCGCTGACTACCGCCACTATCCATAATCCCGCCGAAGCGCTCGCAATGCTTATCGACTCGCGTTTCAGCAAGTGGTTTCATGTGAGTTCTTCGCGAATCGAGGTGTGCGCATAGGTATGTTGCAAGTGCCAGTCGATGGCCCAATGAAGCTTGAAGACCGGCTTGCGTTCGGTATCTCGCGCCCAGTGTTCACCCCTGCCGCACGTGAAGAAGCGCCAGGCGTTTGAGAACATCAAGAATCCGACACCGAAGTAGCTTGTTCTGATAGATGTGAGCATCGATACTAGCTTGCCTTACCAAGGCTCCCGTCCCGTATATATAGCGGGTCGCCTAGTTGCGTTCGTCATTGTAAGTTTCTCCTCCCTCCTCCATCTACAATGTCGCAAGAGCAATTGGTGTGGTTCATCACGGGCAAGTCGTCCGGTCCGTCTTTGTCACATTCCATATTTATAGTTGGATTTAGGCGCATCTACCGGACTTGGCTTGGCACTCACGAAGCGCATACTCGCCCGTGGCGACTGCGTTGTGGCCACTGCTCGAGACACGACGCGCTTTGAGCCACTGCTCTCGGACCCCAATACAGACCATAGTCGTATCACCGTCCTCGAACTTGATATCACGTCCCCTGCCCCTGTTGTCAGAGACATCGTGAAGAAAGCAGTTGAACACTGGGGCCGCATTGACGTGCTCGTCAACAACGCCGGGGTTGGCGGCGGCGTTGGTCCGAGCGAAGAACAGGGGTAAGCCTTGCTCAATGCCTGCGTATCGTTGGGTTGCAAGGATTGAGTGCCGCTACATCTTCATTGCTAGTCTTGAGCATATGATGAAGGTCATGACGGTCAATTACGGCGGCACCGTCAACGTCACGAATGCTGTTCTGCCTCACATGCGCGAGCGCCGCTCGGGTATCGTCCTCATCTACGGCAGCAGGACTGGGTATCGCAACGAATTCTTGGTAGGCCGCTCATCCAGGTTGTGTAACGTGTTCGACCGGATCTCACACATCCGCCTTAATGCCACAGGGTCCTTGTAAGCCACACCTGTGCCACACCTATTCTTGATGCGGATAACAAACTCAAACCCATCCTAGCGCCTTACGCATCCTCCAAGGCTGCAGTGCACTGTACGTCTTCATTCTGAACCCCACACCCCAGTTGCCTTAGGCTGAGTCCCTCCCAGCATACGGCGAGACGCTCTCCGCCGAAGTCGCGCCCTTCAACATCCGCGTCTCCGTCGTCGTCCCCGGCATGTTCGACACCGGGCTCTCCATGCCCATCGTCGGCAGCCCGATCGCGGACTACGACCGCGCGCGCGAGGAGCTGCGCAAGCGCGTCGAGAACCGCCACCGCCTGCCGAACCAGGGCGACCCCGCGAAGGGCATGGACGCGCTCGTCGACGTCGTCAGGGGCGAGGGCCGCGCGAAGGACAAGGGCGGCGAGCTGCCGCTGTGGCTGTTCCTGGGGGGCGACTGCTTGGCGGACGTGAAGGCGCGCGCGGACAAGCTCAAGAAGGTGGCGGAGGAGTGGGCGGATGTTGGTACCGGCCTAGGCAAAGACGATGGCAATGTGGAGAACGGGGCCCCTGTAAATTGACCATGTCTACATGTGACGCAGCTATACGAGATGCGTGTCTTCAAAGTGGGAAGGCTAGAGAAGACCTGATGTCTACAGATGGTTGAAACTGATTCCAGCACTGGGCCTCAGCCAGTTGTTCCGTGGTACTTTTAAGGCAACAGTTGAGTTGAGTGCACATGAGGAGTGACCGAAGTACGTGGTGATGACAGTTGTACGTGGGCTCGTGCTGGTCACCGTAGAACAACAATCATTAAGACATGGCATATGCATGTACGATTAATCACGAACAGCATCCAGTGTTGGATTGCAGGTTCGAGTGGAAACACTCCAGACGTGGCGTCTGAACGTCCACCAGGGCTTCGGACGATCTCTCCACGAGGACAGTAAGGTCGAAGGGAGAGAGTATCCTGTCGCGGAGAAGCAGGGTAATAAGCTTCGGAAGGCCCGCCCGTATGCCATTCGCGCGAATCTGTGCGACCCCCGTGCGATCCCCGATTGTGATGACGAAACGAGGATAATTACTCCAGTTGGTGGTAGCTATGACCGCGCATCGGTGTGACAGTGGGATCAGGGCCTAGGTGAACCGCGGACGCAATCCATGTTAGGCGAAGCACGACGCGAACGAAGAGCTCAAGCCCGTCAGGGCTCGGGATAGAATACGCGGGTGGGACAACAATGCCTTGGCGATCGTATATACTCGCCAGGGAGAATTTGTCGCCGCACAGAAGGATTGCGGGGACAAACAACTGGAATGGACGAGCGGCAGGAATCAAGCGAGCATAGTCGGCGCTTTGTGACAAGGCCGCCGTTGCATATTGCGAAGGTCCATTCTGAGGTAGATCGTTGGGATGGACCTTGACTTCAATGAGGCGGGACACTGACACCACTTCAAGCTTTCCAAGGGGTAGGGAGGAGTAGCAGCCCCTTGTCCAGTGTTTGTTACTTCGGCAAGCACGACATCAGGCTTTACGGTCAGCTTCGGTGAACATGGCGCCCT
The DNA here is from genome assembly GCA_022385745.1 of Cubamyces sp. BRFM 1775. Taxonomy (NCBI): domain Eukaryota; kingdom Fungi; phylum Basidiomycota; class Agaricomycetes; order Polyporales; family Polyporaceae; genus Cubamyces; species Cubamyces sp. BRFM 1775. The sequence goes on from MU278524.1 coordinate 139,032, forward strand.
CCGCTAGGCGTTTGCTGGGATTGACCAGGATCTGAAGGAAGTGAAGCCTATGTGCAACGCGTTTGGCGCAAGCCTCCTCGGTCATGCTGGAGATGGTTTTCTCGTGCAGATAGATATAAGATGTGCTCACGGACAATGTCGCGCGCAAGTAGTCGCCAAAAACGACATACCCAACTTGAAGGTCCTTACCTATCGTGCTCCTCCGCTGACAATTCCGTACAGCATCATGAGCGACGTTTTGATGACGTTATGTTCCTTCCGACAGCTATTGCGCACTCCGTCGCAAATGGGTATGTAGACGGAGGGGACGTTGGAAATAGTGGGGTGCCCAGTGCTGAGAGGCCTAGCCACGACAAGTCCGGGCGGCAGTATAGGCACGAAGATAGTAGATCCCGTCCCAAGGACGTGTATAACTCTGTTGCACTTTCGCGAAACCAGCGGTCATGGTTTGAACTGCCGTTCTCAGACTTGGAACTGCTTTAGCAGCGGTCATGAGTGCGAAGTTTATGACGATGGAGCACACTGGCAAAGGAGGACGTGCCTTCCATCGCCGCTGATGTTTTCGCGTTGGCGGCTGCACCTGGGCGATTGGGATAGTGACGGTGCAGTGGTATATTGGTTGCGACGAAAGCCTTATGACTCCTCCCGAACTTGCAGAACCAGTTGGGTCCCGGCTGGTTGTTTTGTTTTGCTTTGTTATGCGACGTTTTGCTGTTCAAATAGATCGGCGCTCAACGCTCAAAGTCAGCCATATGCATCGAACTCTGACTGAAAGCCGGGGTACAACAGCTGGCCGCGCTCACAGCTGCAGTTGCAGTGCGATCTCTGACAACTTGACTCAAGGCTTCCCCGGCGATGCAGGTGAACTCGGGACGGTACATGCAGACGAACTCTGAAGCGCGGTGAAATCGCGGCTGTTTTGACTGCAGGCAACGAAGGGCTTGACCCAAAGACGAAGGAGCTGACCTTGCCGCAGCGTCCTCGGCGGAGAAGGCGAGGTGACCGGTGAGCAGCGAGGCATCTCGCAGCCGAAGAAGGCCAAACGGCAGGTGACGGCGACGCTCACTGGTTCGCACGCAGTCAACTTCCCACCACCAGCGCCTCAGGACAAGGACAGCCATATATACCCACGAACGCTATCTTCCCCCCATCTCTCCTTCCCTCTCCCCACCACCATCCACTCCAATCCCACCCTACACATCCAACCCCATCATGTCATCTATTCACGTCGACTCCTTGCAAGATGATATTGATTGGTTGCTGAATGACAGCAGCAACAACCCATCTACACAGTTCACAACTACGTTCCGCAACGACTTCGAGCCGGAATCGTTCGACAACTACGTTAATGACGCATCGGCGTCCTTCTCTGAAAGCTTCATACCTCCCGCCGACCCACTCGCCGATCTCATGTCTCCTTACAATTGGATGTCGGCCTCCGCCTTACCTCGCCCGTCCATGGGGCCATCTAGCGCTTATTCCACCACCTTGTCCTCTGCCGGTCGGTCGCCGTCGTTGACGGCATCCGACACCACTTTGGTCGATTTGGCCATACCCTCTACGCCTTCTGACTTCAATGGGACCGATGCTGCTGTCATTGGTTCACCGCAGCCAACCATGACCTTAGGCTGGGAAGACCGTCTGTTCGATTTCGATCTTGGCAAAGTTATGTCGACGCCATCGATGTCGTATGTTTCGTTCACGCCGCCTATCGAAACGGATGCGCGTGCATCCTTATCCCCAATGGGTACTACCACCTGCCATGGGCAGCCGCAGCAGCAGCATCTTTCACTGGGTGCTGTTGCCGCTTTTGCCTACGACGGTGTGAGGATGCAAGCGGACCCATCTCCGCTAACTGCCCATGAGGCTGTAGAGACGCCCGCTCCTCCAGCGCCCTCCCCGGTGCTTTCCTTGCCACGCTCTCGCAAGCGCTCCGCCAAGGCCGCAAAGGTCCATGACGACAACGTCATCGTCGATGACAAGAAACCTGTGAAGCGTCGTCGGCGGCAAGACACTACCAAAACTATCCCGTGCCCTGACTGTGGCAGTAGTATGTGAAGTGTCCTCACACGTTGTTAACCGCGCTGACGGCCTCGCTACAGTGTGGGCTCGTATGAATAACCTCATAACTCATATCAAGAGTGTCCATCGTGGCGAACGGTCCTTCGTCTGCTCCGACGCCCACTGTACTCGCGCTTTCAGCCGAAAGCATGACATGACTCGTCACTATCAGTCCGAGCATACCACCCTGGGCTCCCCGCGGCGCAAGGACGTCAAGTAGGACGACTACGTGTCGTATCCCCGGTACGTCCTTCTCCAGATCACGTCCTTCCTCGACTCCACCTAGACTGCACTCACACCGATGTCCATGCACTGACGCTGTCCACAGGCACCCCGTGGATCGCGCGCAGCAGCTTCATAGCGGCTTTCGAGTCGGTCGCCCGTATCGTGCCTCTAGTCACGCTTTGACTGGACGTGCGGTTTGGCGCTCGACTTATCGTGAAGGACGGTATGCAGCTGATGAATGAGATAAGGTATGCGCGTGCGTCACCGGCGGGGGATGTGTCGTCGGCGCTCTGCACCACCGTCGCTTGCACCCGGCGTGCGTGGGCGGTGCGTGAGAGCCCGGGGAAGTTCCCCCACGGTGATGTGTGCGCTTGGGAGGAAGGAATTCCAAGGATACTGCTGTTATGTCTGGTTTCTGTCTCGTTTGGTTTGGACTCTTGCTCTCCCGCTTCAGTGCTTGCTATCATCGTGATCGTCGTGCCTCATGTTTTGTCCTATGCGCTCCTCTCCACCGACTCGCCCTTGTCATCGCTATGCAATCCCTTGCCTCTCGTTGTACGATACGATACGTGTTTGCCCGTCCTCGCCCTCGTCAATCTCTCCCATTGTTAACGTCGCTGTCTGATGTCTCCCTGTCCGAGCTGTGTCGTATCCGAACTGCTATACATATATGATTCTGAGCACTAACTGTGTGAGCCCGCGTTGAGTGCATTTGTGTGATCTGTATCCATGACCGCGCAAGGTCTGCCTTGTACTGTAAGCCAGAGAGTGGTATGGTCGCTCCCTACTTTTTACAGCCTATGGTTGCTCCTGTATGTCCCCACAGGGGGTGCACACATCCTACAACGGGTTGTGGAACATTTCGGTTGGACGGTTCGCAGCCACTCGGATTCACGGACTCGGACGTGCTCCTGCATCTTCGCGTCGATGCTCGCCTTACGCTGACGGTCCGCGCGCCGCCATGCGACCTTCATGACAGCTTCGCGCGCACGCGCGGGAGCCCGAGGATGCGTCGTCGGAGACGCGCCATGTGCACATACCGCGCCTGGGACACCCACAATGGGTCCCCGTCGGTATATGTACCGCTGCCGCGCGTCCGTGTTGTCGACCGCGAGCGAAAAGGGAGGGCACTCAACTTGATGGTGGTACGTGTGGCCACTCATGAGGGTGGCAGCAGGGTCGTGGCCCAAGTCAGCTTGGGACGCGTCCCATACCAGGCGAAGCATGATTTGAAGGAAGAGCACGAGAGTGAACTTGTCGCGCGCATAGTTGGCGCTTAGGGCCGAGACTTTGGTCGCTAAGTCCGTTCGACCTGTCATCCGCCGTTGCGGTTGGTATGTCGCCCGGGAGGGGGAGGTCTCTATATGCGATGTATATCGACAATGGTATGTTTATACAAGACGACCAGCGAGAATACACATGTAGTATACTTCTGTTCTTCGTGAGCGCCACTCCGCCACCATACAGCATACGGCGTCCTCTGGCGCACTCACGTCTGGTCAGCAGTCTATCTTCCTATCCTCTTCCCTCCCCCCTACGCAGCACGAACGACGTGGCGCCTACGGCGCAAGGGTTGACGAGGGCGCCTTCGCAGCAGGTTTGAGCGCCTCGGACTGGGACTTCTCCGCGAGGGGGCTCTTGTCCGCCTGGACCTGCTCGACCCGCCCGTCGTGCCACTTGATCGTGACGCTCCCGTCCTGGTTCCCGAAGTAGGCCGCCTTCGCCATGTGGCAGAACAGCCCCACCTCGACGACGCCCGTGAGCATCTTGATGCGCGTCAACAGCTGCGGGTATCCCAAGCGAGTAAGTACTGGGAAGGGCGAGCGGCGAGGATTGACGTACTGTGTACGGGTCCTGCATCATCTCCTCAGGGAAGGGCGCGTCGATGATGAAGTTGCCGTTGTCAGATACGACGGGGCCCGCTTTGGCCTTCGCCATACGGAGCACGGCGCGTGGTGAACCGAGCAAGTGGAGGTTCTGGAGGATCTTCGTGTACGCGAACGGTACCACCTCAATCGGGATTCCCTGCTTGAACTGTTACGGAGCGATCGTTGTCAGCCCACCATTCCGATTTGAGGCGAGGGACGCTCGTACCATCGTGCCCAGCACTTTGGAGTTCTTGCGGTAGTCGGCGACAAGGACAAAGCTGTGGCGGGTTAAGCGAGCGGCCATCGCGGGACGTTCGATAGTGGGGACGTACGTGTCAGCGGCCTCTGCGAGGACCTTCTCTCGGAGGTGGCAGCCTCCTCCACCCTTTATACAGTTCAGATCGTGGTCTACTCTGATGCGCGCGAGTGAGTGATCAGGCAAGGGCGAGTCGATGTAGGGACATACTCATCGGCACCATCTATTGTAACGTCGATGACGGGGTACTGGTCGACATCTCCGAGAAGCAGTTCCGCGTTCACGATCAGCTCCTTGGACTGGAAGCCTGCGAAGTAGCACTCTGAGCAGCTCGTCCTGTACAGCTCAAGTCATGCATACGCACCAGTCGGAATGAAAACGCGGTCCTTGTTGACAGCTTTTCCTTGGGCAACGATTCGCTCTACGACGTAGGGCACCGTCGAACCTAAGTCATAGTGAGAAAAGAGTGAATACACCAGTCGAAAAATTGTTCTGAAGCTCTGCCCTACCAGAGCCAATGCCGATGACCTTCCCGCAAGGGTTTGAGCCAAAGGAAGATTGCTAGAGCGGAAGACATACCTTGTGCTCCGGGAGAATGTGCCGGTCTACTGCGGTCCAGGCGGCTAGGCGCTTCGAGCCTTCTACTGTCGAAGCGGGCGGGGCAACTGGGGCGGAAAACGTCCGGGATTCAGCATTGACTGAGCATGTGCGACTTGTGCAACGGCGAGGGACAAGAACCTTTGGGTTGTGGTGCGGCAAGGGGAGGGGGAGTGCTAGTGATGTACTGGGTCGTCTGGCCGGCCAGAGTTTGGCGGAGAGGCTGGGGATAGACGCCATCGGAAGGCGTCCTGCCGTAGAGAGAGGCGACGTAGGCGGGATCGTCGAGTTGGACGACGGGGATGAGGGGAGAAGACAACATGAGTCAGAGCTGGGAGGGACGCTCCGCAGAGTCTAAGGGTTGGACTCACGAGAGGTCGGGGGTGAGCAGCGCTGGCGGAATCGGCATCTTCGGGTGGCTCCTCGTCGCAGTCGAATGCAGGTAACTTCTATCTTTGCGCTGGAAAGCGAGGGATTGGGCAAAGCTGGAGCGGCAGAATGGGCGTTGGGTGCGAACGTGGGCAAGGACGACGAGCATGAAATGTCTGCACAAGTCGGCGTAGATATAGCTACCCTTAGATCTCGTCCCGTGCCTCCATCCGGCATCTCACCATCCCCTCCTTGGGCGACCGCGGCGCCAATCCATCTTGTCTCTCCCCACCACACTCCCCGTCTCCATCCTCCGTGTCCGCTCCGGTCCCTGCTGTGAACAGCCCGGGCTGTCCGTAGGAGCATGAAGGCTATCCGAGGTACGCCTTGACTGAACTCTCACCGCGGCACAGCTTACCGCTTCTCCCTCCCAGGCGTCCTTCTCACCTGGTAAGCATAACCGTCCCTTCCCTTCCCGTCTCCCGTGATACAATCTATCGCATCAGCGATTCGGCCGTGAAGCAGATTCTGCTCGCGCTGAACGAGAAAGAGAGCTTCATCATCGAAGACCTGGATGACCACCATGTCGTTATAAAGGCTGATGAGGAGTATCGCGTTAGGCGCGAGCTTGAGGCTGAGGTACGTTCCGAACCTATCGGCATTGACGTGCGCAGTACTAACAGCGCTACCAGCTTGAGAAGAATACCTACAGTCTGGAGTAGATTAGTCGAGTAATGCTCTCGACGGCGTAACTTCGGTGTACACATAGTACTTGACGCCCTCAGAAGCGAAATAACATCGTCAATCCTACAAGTTCACCCGGAATTGCAATTCGCCTTCATAAGTATGTTTATCCCGCCTATGGGTCGTGAGAAGCAGCAAGCACTTCTAGGACTCCTGCAGCTGTGCGTGTCCGTGTATGCTGGTGGCTCGATAGACTCGGCCACCAATGCACCTGCACCAATCATGTTATGACCCACGGGGACATACACATGCGTCAAATATCTATAGACGTTCGCATAACAGGTACGCTGCGAGCGTTTATCCATCCGAGTCTGAAGCCCTGGAGTATTGGACGACGTCTTCTCCAGTCAAAAGGGCGAGTGCACCCTACTTGACTGTCACATGTAATTGTGATTTCTGACAGAGCTCTCACCGGTTCTATTGCACAGGTTTTTGACTAGCGAGATTGCACAAAGCTCCAACTATCCATGACCTCGAGGCAAAGCATTCCATCTAGAAGTCCAAGCCTCGAGGACAACATCGCAAAGCGCTGCTGCATCACGTGATGGCGTCTACGAGCCTCGTCCAAGCTCAAGTGGGGAGCGCCCTAGCAAGCCTCTGCGCCTCTGAGCCGCTGAGCCGCTGAGCCACCTACGACGGGGACTCGAGCCACTTCACATGCGATATATGGAAGTTGTTCGTATGCAGAGCGCAAATCTGCAAGTGGACTGTGGGATCTCAGAGAAACGAGCCATACTCACCGTATTGAACAGCCAGCCATGGATGCATACACCCACGGGCAATAGCGGTCTAGACACAGCAAGGATCGGTGCAGAGCCACCCATTGTATAGCAGCAAAGGAGACAAACAGCGACATACACCAGCGCCGGAGGTGAGCCTCTCGGTATTCCGAAATCCAGCGAGGCCCGAGCCACTGAGCCTCTGCCAAACAGACGACAGCAGAGGGTGAGCCACCCGCCCTACCATCCCAGGCAAGACACGCGGCCCAGTGGCTCTCGCGCCTCTCGCGCCCCCCGCGCCCGTGTATGCCGCTGTTTGCGCGCCCGCGCGCAAAGTTGACATACATGGCGGAAAGCAATCCGTCGCGCCGTCGCTGCTCAGGACGCAATCCATCAAGCAATCCGCCCCGCCATGGGCCTGCGTCGTCCCCGTATAAAGCCAGGAGGGCTGCGCGGGAGGAGAACCATCCCCCGACACCCCCAGTCGAGTTTCCCTGCGTCCCCAGACCTCGTCTGCCCTCCCCCGCTTGTGCGCCCCGAGCCACATCTGCCCCTCGCACATACTACCTCATCCCCTCCCCTCTTACACACTCTACACCACCATGGCTCCTAGCCGCTTCTCCAAGACTTCGAAGCAGTCGACTTCCCAGGCTCCGAAGCAGTCTACCTCCCAAACGGTTAAGGCCTCCGTTATGGGCAAGCCCCGAGTTCACAAGGAGGAAGCGGTAGGTAGTCACTCTTGCATCTACGAGTTCCAGTTTTACTGACGCGCCTCCCTCTGCAGAAGTTCACTTGTGAAATTTGTGGCGCCAAGATGGATCGCGACTTCAGACGGCATCAACTCATGCACCAGCAGGAGGGGTGAGTGGCTATCGTGAACTCACAGGAGAGCGGATACTAACCACACCCTCGCGCAGCCGCTACAAGTGCCCCTTCGAGGGCTGCCAGAGCAGCTTCACCCAGAGGTCTAACTTGAGGACGCACATCAACGTCCAGTGAGTACCCGCCTCTCGTCTTCCTCCTCGCAACACCATACCAATCTTCCTCCTCTTCTCCTCAACAGCACCGGCAACCGCGCGCACTCCTGCGTCGAGAGCTGGATCGACGAGTTTGGCACCATCCGGCCCTGCCCCGCGACCTTCAAGGACCCGTCGATGCTGACGCGCCACCGCAAAAAGAAGCACGGCATCGTCTCCCCCGGCAAGGGCCAGCGCATGGCGCCAGGCGTGCCGAAGTTCCGCTCGGCGGCGGACCTGGAGGTTGACGCGAAGGCGTACGAGATGGCCGCGGCGGAGAACATCCAGCTGCACATCGCGCGCGCGCGGGTGTTGGAGGCCAAGGCGGAGGAGTTGACTGCTGAGGCGCATGCGACGGCGGAGCTGATGGCCTCTATGGCTGCTTCGCACCCCGTCGAATCGTCGGTAGTGTCTGCCGGCTCAGTGTCTCCTTCGATGTCGTCCTACATCTCCTACCCTGCTCCCGACGACACCTTCTCTACCGACTTCCTGTCCTCCCTGAGCGCTTCATCGTCTTCTTCGGAGTGCTACCCCACCAGCGCCCTCCCCGAGTCTTCGTACTGCGACTTCAGCATGTCCCTCGCTGGGTCCGGCCTCGAGCAGGCCGTCTCAGAGCAGGCGCAAGTCCAGAACTTCGTCGACGTCGTCGGCGAGGCGGATATGCTCCTCCCCAGCCAGCTGCCCACGCAGTACTTCGACGACCCGCTCTCTGCCGTCGACTTCTCCGCCGTCCCGCAGGCGTGGTGCGCGCCCCAGCAGTACGCCGACGCGTCGGCGTTCGACGGGTCTTTCTTCCCGGACGAACTCACCGAGATGAACATCACAATGGCTACGGGCCTTGGGCTCGACATGGGCGCCGCGGCGGCCGCACAGTTGAACGTGTTCCCCGGGTTCGACGTCCCGAAGCCGGCTGCGCAGGAACCGCTCGAGCCTGTCGCGCCGTGGGGCGCGTACTTCATCGAGTCGTCGTCGGCGTCTTCCGTTGCGTCTACGCCTCCGGCGATGGACGACGACGTGTTCGACGACCTCTTCCAGCAGTTCTGCCCATGAGCGCGATGTTCCCCCTTTCCTTTTCCCCTTTCCCACTTTCTGTTTCCTCGCCTCATCTCTCCTCCGTCTCATCTCCTGCGCATTGTGCATCGCATCGGCATCGCTCACATTATTACCCCCACATTCTCCCGCACGCCCCCGCATTGTTTTGCATTCCCCGCATTCTCCACGCATTCTCACATTTCATCTCGTTATCTTCGGACTTGGGCATTCGGATACCATACCGCATTGTTGTATACCCGGCTCCTGTACATCTTCGAGCTTATCTTCCGAGCTGGCCGGTCGGGACTGTTCTTATTAGTATAGTGCTTGTTGTCTGTTGTGCTTCGGTTGGATGTAGTAGTATAGATCACCGTCCTGTTGTGTGCGCCGTTTGTATAATGCATGGGCCCCTGTGCCCCTGATCTCTGTTACACCCTTGGCTGCTCGAACACCCTAAGTTGTGTGAATTCCAGGGATTTGTTAGTTGGGCTGAATACTACTGTCCGTACCGAGTAACGCCAGGACCTGAACAGCGTAAGCGCCCCGGACCCTGCAGATCCTTGTGGCGTAGCCGCAGCGTCGGCTATAGCCGAGTGGTTCACGTACCCGTACCACCAACCGTGCCAGCAGTTTCCCTCCGCAACTGGTACCCAAACCAGTCTCAACCCCTGAATCTGTTACTATCTGATCCTAGGACTACTTTTGAATGCCTCACAGGTTTACTGTTACCACGATAGCTGACTGACTCTCAGATTCTGTATCGTTGCTCTTCGGTGTCATCAGCCTACCAATTAGCTGAAAAGTAAGGTTGTTCCACGAGACGTCCCCATGATCTTCGCCGATGGATCGCGCACGCTTCTTCCGCGACGGTCCGCGACCTGACCTAGCCACGTACATCTGTGCGGCCCGCCACCTAGCACTTGAGTGGCTCAGGTGATAAGCTGAGGTACGTCGAACCATTAGTACTTGTCTTCTATTATACCGAACCGAACAGCTAACGGAGACAGCAGAAAGTGATGGGAACTTATAGCCCACTTCAAATATCTGAACAGCAAAGCTTTGCTAGCAGGTGGCTCTCGCGGTAGCGTAGGAGTGCTAGCAAAACCACTTGAGACACGCCTCATGATCAAGCAGCCCCACCTCGGTACCGTCCGCCTCTCGGCGAATCCACTGCAAGAAGCACACAGAGACCATGCGGTCTAGGTACGGAAGTCTGGATGATATTCAATTTCCGGTATATATCTCAGCGTCGTCCTGGCGTTGACGGGGACAGCGCGTTGCGCCAGCCTCTCTACGCACACAGCCATGCGTTCTGTGCACCTTGCTGTGCTAGCCTTTCCCCTAGCGTTTGTGTGCTACTGCGTTGCACAGTCTTCAGGCACTCTCGGATTACAGGATGGCTTCCTCAGCTTCGACACCCCTTCGTTTAGTGTCGAACTTGTCAAGGACTCGCAGACTCTGTACTCCTTGAAGACGAAAGGGAACACCTCTGCATTTGACTTCATCCCCTCAGACGTGATGTCCGAGCGCCAGTCAAACGGAAACTACCACCTCGGAGACCTTACCTTTCGCGCTAGGGTTGTCGGCTCGTCGGCATGGACGAGTGGCGATACTTCCACTCAACGTCAGATCGTGGCCGCCCAGAACGTGACCGGCAATACATTGGCGGCTGCGGGCCTCTCCCCGACTTTGCCCAAAGAATCGCTTCTGAACATCACACGACGATGGGCACTCAGCGACGGTGAACTACAACTTCTGTTCGACGTCAAGAACTCGCAGCAACAAGCAGTCGAGATCGGGGCATTGGGTGCACCACTCGAGTTCAACAATGTAGGACTGTACCGATGGCTGTTCGTAATGGCCCGCTGACCGCCTTTCTGGCCAGATCTTCACGGGCCGTACCGCTGCCCAGACCAACGAGCTATGCAGCCTCTTCGATCCATATATCGGGCAGGATGCTGGCTACGTTCAGGTGACGCCCCTTCTCGGAACGCTTCCTCCGCTTCTCGTGCTTCCTGTCGGCAAGTCGCCTCTGGAAGGTTGGCGTTTCCTCCCCGAGGATACGTCCACGTCTCTGGGGTACCAGTCGCAAACCTTCGAGGGCTTGTACGAGTGGCAGTTCCACACCCTCGCGTACGCAGAAAACGAATGGAAGAACGTCACACCGTGGAACGCTCCTTCCTCTGCAGTCCTACAGCCAGGCGAGACTCGGACATACGGCTTGCGCTTCGTCTTGGCTCCCTCTATCAGGGGGATTGAGAGCGAGCTCGTAGCGGCCAAGCGTCCAGTCGCCATCGGCATCCCAGGCTACATCCTCCCTTCCGACCAGCCTGGCAAACTCTTCCTCAACTTCCCATCCTCCGTCAAGTCTCTTTCCGTGAGTCCTGCAGGCGCGCTCTCTTGGGCAAAGAATTCCGACGCCAAGTCGCAAGAGTGGACCGGCTACACCATCACCGGCCATGCGTGGGGACGCTCCCGCCTCACGATAACGTACGCGGACGGCACCGTGCAGACCGTGCACTACTACGTGACGAAGCCCGCGGTGCAGGTCCTCGCTGACCTGGGCACGTTCTTGACGACCGAGTCATGGTTCGACGACCCCGCGGATCCGTTCGGCCGGTCGCCTTCGGTGATCAGCTACGATCGTGAGGTCAACGCGGTGGTGAGAGACGACCCGCGGGCGTGGATTCCGGGCTTGAGCGACGAGGCTGGGGCGGGCTCGTGGCTGGCGGCTTCGGCGAAGCAGTTCGCTCAACCGAGTGCGGCGGAGGTTGCCAAGATGGAGGAATTCGTCAACAAGACGCTCTGGGGCTCGATTCAGAACGCTAATGGTTCGTCTGTTTATCCTCACCTTACGCTTGACCATACTGAATGGCGTGATACAGGCACCGTTAAGAAGGTATGCTTCTACTGTCATCGGATGATTGTGGATCCACTCGCTCACTGATCCCATAGTCGGTATACTTCTATCAGCCCAACCTCGTCCCGGAGTATGACTACCCCTCGTCTATCTTCTGGGGCAACTGGTGGTCGTGGAATCAAGCAGCCTCATTCGCCACGGACCGGGCATACGATTACGTCCACGTCATCGCGGCCTACTGGTCGCTCTACCGCGTCGCGCGCAACTACCCAGATCTGGTGAAGACGCATACGTGGGAATGGTATCTCAACCAAGCTGTTATGACTGTCGCGACGATGACGGACGGGAGAGTGGGGTACGCTGATGATGGATTGATGGAGGAGACCGTGATTCGCTATTTGCTGGACGACTTGAAGAGGGAGGGCCTGTCTGCAAACGCGACGCTCGTCGAAAGCAGGATGCGCGCTCGGGAAACCATCTGGGCGGGAGAACGATATCCGTGAGCGTCACTGTTACTCTGTATGCACTCGCGCTCACCTGTGTGTAGGTTTGGCTCCGAAATGGCCTGGGACTCAACGGGTCAAGAGGGTGTATACGCATGGGCGACCTACTTCAACGATACGACGACCGCGATCAACGCGCTGAATTCCATCCTCGCGTATCAACCTACCGTGCCGCACTGGGGGTACAACGGAAACGCGCGTCGCTACTGGTCAGTATCCTCAACTCATGTGGCCATTCTCCAAACCTCCTGACACAAACCTTCTCAGGGACAACGTCTACGGCGGGAAACTGCAGCGTATCGAGCGGCAGATCCATCACTACGGCAGCGGCCTCAACGCCATCCCGCTCATCTCCCAGTTCCGCGCGACCCCCACCGACTCCTACCTCCTCCGCGTCGGCTTCGCGGGGCTCAGCGGCCCGCTCTCCAACGTCGACCAAGGCGGGTTCGCGTCCGCGTCCTTCCACTCGTTCGCGGACACGCTCAAGTGGGACGGCTACTCGGGCGACTACGGCCCGAACTTTGTCGGCCACGCGCTTGAGATGGGCACGTACGTCGTCGACCATCCCGACTTTGGCTGGCAGGCGTTCGGCGGGGACGTCATCGCGACCGCGCCGAGGGTGAGGGTGCGCACGCTGGACTCCTTGCGCCGGAGGGTGTTCATCGCGCCGCTGGGCGCGTGGCTTAGCTTGGATGCGGGAGCGTTCGAGGAGCTGGAGCTGGACACGGAGAAGGATACGGTAACGTTGACCATTGCTCCTTCGGCACCAGGTATCCCCGGCGCAGCATCAGCCCCTGAAGCACGTTTGGTGGTCGCGAACACCGCCGACAATGGGCTGGGTGTGCTCAAGCCGACGGCGAATCTGACGCAGGATGCAGGGGCGTGGGTGATCCCGTTTAAGAACGGGGTGGCTTCCGTGACGCTCGCGTTGTAGTACAACAGTGTATATTCACCAAGAAATGCTCGTTAGCTTGGTACATGGCTCTAAATGGTCTTCTCAATCTCCTTTCGACAGTCAGCACGCCGCGACACCCGACTACCCCAACAAACCCTCCAACACCCCTCAAGCAGACATCGAGTACACTTTCCACACGCGCTCCGAGACGACACTCTTCGGACAGTGCCTGCCTGTCCAGAGTTGGAACTGATGGTAGCCCTGCTCGAGGAGGACCTCGACGCCCATCACCGTGCGCCAGTTCTTCCCAACGTTCGTCGCCAGTGCAAGAAGCGGAGTCTCCGCAGGCTTGTAAGCCATGTCGATGACGACGCCTCCTGCCGGCGCAGCGAAGAGGCTACGAGGTAGGTAGAGAGCATCGGGGGCAGCAGAGTCGAGCGTCGTCGCGGAAGCGGGTACGGTCGAGATGATTACAGTAGGTGCGGGCCCGTCGTTCGGCCATACACCGAGCTCGTCCACGAGCTTAACCTGAACCTCGGGGAAGGCGGCGACGAGCGTCTCGGCGCTGGCCCTCGTGCGGTTAAAGAGGTAGACCGTTTTCGTGCCCAGCTTCCACAGCGCGTAGATAGCTGCGCGAGACGTCCCGCCTGCGCCGATGATGAGGGCGGCCTCGGGTTTGAGGACGGTCTGCGGGAGGGAGCGCCTGATGCTGTGGAGGATACCGCGCCAGTCCGTGTTCTCTCCGTAGAGTAAAAGGGAGCCATCCTCCCGCTTCTGAGGGATGACGGTGTTGACCGCGCCGATGGCCTCCGCGTCCTCAGAGAGCGCATCAAGCAAGGGCATGATGTCTCTCTTGAAGGGAATGGTCACGGACGCGCCGCCAAAGTCAGGAAAAGTAATGGCGGCCTTGATCTCCTCTCCCACCATCGCGGTCTCCATGAGTTCGTATCTGTGCGGAAGGCCGAGCGCCTCGAACGCCGTGTTATGCAGCGTCGGGGACATCGAGTGCGCAATCGGCGTCCCGAAGAGGTAGAACTTCTTCGCGGGCAGCTGGCCCAGAAGGTGAAGCGCGGTCTGGATCTGCGCGAAGGAGAGCTGGCCGGGCGCCGCCTTCGAGGGCAAGAGCGGGTGCGTGACCGGGCTGAACGTCGAGTTCAAGATGCGCGACATCTGGCCCTCGACGCCCATGTTGATCGCGATGACGGGCTTCGCGTCCGGGGCGGCCTGCACGCGCTGCACGAAGCGGTGGAGCGCGAAGTTGTCCTCGAGCTCGTTCGCCTTGCCGACGAGCTTGACGATGTCCCCGAGCGAGTGCGCGAGGCGGTACTTGGCCTCGACGGGCGTCCCGTCCCAGTGCATGTTCCCGCTCCAGTCGTGCCAGGACGCGATGAGCTGCGAGTGGCCCTTGCGCGCGAGCAGGTCCTGAATGTTCTTCTCCGTCCAGGAGATCTCGACGTCGATGTACTCGACGCCGAGGCGGACGGCGGTGAAGAAGAGCTCGAACGCCTCCTTCTCCGCGTGGTCTGGGAACTGGCCGCCTTGGGAGACCGTACGGACCGTGAAGATCAGAGGGAGCGCCGTCTTGTGCCTCAGTGCGACAATTTGCTCCGTCACGTAGGACACAGGCGGGATGTAGGGCCCGATCTTGTCAAAGTCCTTTGGAGAGCGGAGGAGATCGACGCGCAGCTCGATCGCGTCGACGCCAGCGGTCATCTCTTGAATGTGCGGCAGCGCGGGTGTGATGTCCGGGTAAGTCAGGCAGAGGAAGTACGACCTCCTACCCTTGGCCAGGTTTGGTGCGAGGTTGGGCTTCTGCCCGGTGATGTGATTGAAAAACCGGGAGACCTCGTCCCGGACGCTCATGAGCGTCGGTGCGGTCTTTGACTCATCCTCAGCCAGACCGCCGTTGGAGCTGAGCACGCCCGTGTAGTTGACAAACTCGTAGCTGCAGCACTCGGCGAACCAGGGCTGGCGGCGCTTGAAGACGTCGATGATGGGCTCGCCGTATGCAGGGCGAGCGGTTTCCTCTCCCAGGTAGTTGATGACCTCGTCGATCTCCCGCACGATATGGACCACGGGGCCTTTTTGCGTGTACGCCTTCAGGATGTCTCGAGCCTTGGGTGTCTCAACGATGCCTCCACCGAGACTAATGACATGCCCGCGCGAGTTCTGGGAGAGCAGTTCCTGCAGGATCTCGGTCTCGGCATCGCGGAACGCGGGCCAGCCGTTCTTCTGGACGAACTCGCGCACGCCGGTTTGATGTTTCTCCTCGAAGACCGCGTCCGCGTCGACGAATTGCCAGCCGAGCGTGCTCGCGGCGAGCTCTCCAATAAAGGTCTTGCCAGAGCCACGCATGCCGATGAGCACGACAGAGGCTTGGGACGATTCCTCAGTGGGCCGGCTGGCAGATGCAATGTCGTGCATAGAGGAGAGCTCGACGCCCTCGACCTCGAGGCCGATCTACAAACGCTGTGAGTAATGGCAAGACGGATCCATGAGGTGGACACATACCTTGTTCTCGAGATCGTCCCACCAGTTGGGCCAGGTCTTCTCGACGCAGCGCTTCTCCTCGATGATCGTGTCCTTGATCACGCTACCTAGAACGCTAAAGGCCATCGCAACACGGTGGTCATCGTAGCAGTGCACGCTGACACCCTGCTTCAGCTCCGAAATGGGCTTCCCGTACACCTCGAGGCCATCGTCCAACTCGGAGGTCTCAACGCCAAACTTGGCTACACAAACAATGAGACACTTGCACAAACAGCAGAGAAGCAGAGCGACATACCAAGCTCGTCGATCATGGCCTTGATTCGGTTGCACTCTTTGACGCGCTGGTTCGCAATACCTATGATGCGCGTCGTCGTCGGCTTGCTGCCGTCCTGGAGCGTCCTCTCGGGAAGGGGAGGCTGCGTCGCGACCGCAGCGAGGACCGACGCCGTCAAGAACGCGTCCGTCATCGGCTCCATATCGACCAAGCCAAGCGCCCTCAACTGTCCAACCGGCGGGCCCGTGACCGTCGTCTCCGTCGCAGTCTGCACAACCGTGCATCCCATCGGCTCGAGGACCTCGCGCGCAAAGCGCGCGTCGCCCTGGAGCGACGCGGAGCCGATGTTCGTGATCGTGCACGTCGTGCCCGTAATCGCGGCGATCGCGAGCGGGTACGTCGCGCTGCTCGCGTCGGACTCGATGTGGTACTCGGCGGGGTTGCGGTACGCGCCCTTCGGGATGCGGTACACGTCGCGCGGGCGGCCCGTCTCCGGGTCCGTCTCGCGCTCGACGGCGATCCCGAACGTGTGCATCATCGCGATCGTCATGTCGATGTACGGCTGCGAGATGACTTGCCCGCCCGTGAGCTCGAGCGTGACGGGCTCCGCGGCGTACGGCGCGCAGAGGAGGATGGAGGAGACGTATTGGCTGGAGACGCTCGCGGCGAGCTGGATGCGCGCGCCTTTGAGGCCGGCGGGTGCGATGGAAAGGGGGAGACAACCTTGGCTCTCGAGGTAGTCGATGCTGCTGCCGTTCGCGCGGAGGGCGTCGACGAGCGGGCCGATGGGGCGCTGCTTCATCCGCGCATTGCCTGTGATGACCGTGCGCTGGTCCGCACGCTGTGCCTGGACGAGCGTGCACACCGTGGTAAGGAAACGTGCAGCAGTGCCCGCGTTCCCGAGGTAGATCTCCTTGCCGTCCTGTGGGACCGAGAGCGCCCCGGCACCACCGGAGACGACGAGCGTTTCACCGCCGTCTTCCCAGTCAAACTTGGCGCCCTGGAGCTCGACGAGCGCGTTCATCATAACCTGGGTATCGTCGGAGTGTAGCAGGTTCTTGAGCCGGCAGGTACCGGTGCCAAGTGCGGCGAGAAGGAGGGCGCGGTTTGAGATACTCTTGCTGCCCGGGGTCGCCATCCGGATCGGGCTCTTGCTTGGGATGCCTGGAACGACCTTGGCAGCCTCGGAGAGGGTCTTCGCGATAACCTTGTCCGCGACCACAGTGGCTTTAGGTTCATACGTCGCGCCAATACGCGAGAGGATGACGATCTTTTTCTGGGGACCGCTGTTCTTCTTGTCGATCTTCATGATATCCAAGAGCTTGGACACAGAGAGCGACCTTGCAGCGGGGAGGCTAGCGATTCTTGGGTCGGCGAGCGACACGGGCAGGTTGTATGCCTTCAGGCAACGCGTCAAGCGGCCGACCGCGACCTGGCTGAGCACTCCCAGCTGGCGCGCAACCTCCGCCTCGAGGATCATGCCGACCGCGACACACTCGCCATGGAGCATTGCGGGAGTGAGAATGGCCTCGATCGCATGGCCAATGGTATGCCCGAAATTGACGAGGTTGCGCAGGCCGGTCTCGCGCTCGTCGATAGTAACGATGTGCGCCTTGACGCCGATCGAGCCAGCAATCACTGAGAGCAGGAGCTGCTGGGCTGGCGAGCGCGTCGATTCGGTGCGGCCCGCGAAGTTGACGGAGGGCGTCTGGATCGCGGCGAATATTTCGGCCGCGCGCGACTCGAGTGCTGCAAACTCGGTTTCGTTCCAGATAGCTGCTGTCTGTACGCATGTGTCAGTAACACCGCCTCAAGTCAGGAACGCAAGTTAACGTGGAGTGCGCCGGGGGTATGCACGGAAGTACCGAAGGCGATGCACCGGCGTAATGGATGGGTTGAAGAACAGCCCGTTGAAGGCGCCAACGTAAATGCTGACGGGAAACTGACCTTGATAACCTCAGCCATTCCGTTGGAGAATTCCCGCGCAGGGAGCGTCTCAAGGAAAGCGGCATCAATGAAGATGTACTCGGGCTGCCAAAAGGCACCGATGAGATTCTTGCCGTGAGGGGTGTCGATTGCGGTCTTCCCACCGACGCTGGAGTCCACCATCGCGAGGAGGGTAGTCGGAATCTGCACGAAGCGCACCCCGCGCATGCTGCGATGCGTGAAGACCTGGACCTGGTAGGCGCAGAGGTAGGACTTACAAGGTGGCTGCGACGAAGCCCACCAGGTCGCCGATGACACCGCCGCCGAGGGCGAGGATGACCGTATCGCGCGTGCATTTGTTGAGGAGGAGATAGTCCTCGATCTCAGCTTTGCCCTCACGGCTCTTGCTGGTCTCTCCGGGCGCGATTACATATGCAAGGAACCTTGCATTGCCCTTGCGCGAGTCGAACTCGGCCTGGAAGGCAGACAGGTGGATGTTTCCGACATTGGTGTCTGTGACGAGGACGTAGGTGGAGGATGGGAGAGTCTCGATGACGGTTTGGATGATGTAGGGAATGAGGTGAAAGCCGCAGTGGATGGACTCCTTGCCGAGGATGGAGACCTTGCGGACGTCGACCTCAGCCATTTTGACGACGCAACCTGGGTGTATGCGCCCAAGGTGCTCTGTGCGAGTGGTTTAAATGCGTATGTTTACTCGCGAGTGAGCATGGACGACGTACTGTAGTGTATGGAGGGATGGGAGAGCAGACCGGGGAGAGATGAGATCGAGCGCAAGTCCGAGGATGACTCCGGTCCGAACCTCACGGAGATCTGAAAGATTTCGAGTAAACGGGTGAATTATGGGAGGATAAGCCTAAAAATAATAATGGGTCGGAAAGTCTCGGGGTGGGAGACTCGGAGTGGAGGACGCTGGCGGAGAGAAACGCGGAGAGCAGTGCCGGGCGCAGAATTTCATCATCGCCCTCGTCCTCGACGCCCACAAAACTCTTCAGATCCTCTCTCCTCCTCTCTCGACGCGCAGGTGTCGCCCTCTGTCCGCAAAATGGCCATGCAAGCTTCACGACGTCCGTCTCGCGTCATCTCCCTCCTTAGGAATCCACCCGGAGACTGATCCCACCTCTTTTCCAGTTCTCGGCCGAAGCCTGGTCAAGCCTCGGCCATCCGTGCTTCCGCGCTCCCAGCTCGCAAGGAGATGGCTGTCCACGGGGTCAGAGGGCGCATCTGCGGTATGTCAATCCTCCCAGTCTCGACCCCCTCCCCTCCCCACGTCCTCATATATTCCTGTGCTGCGGCAGCCGCCCCCGCCCAGGCCATCATTCTGGAAGCGTTTCCTTCAAGTTACTGGCAGCATCACTCTCGTCACCGTAGCCACCGGCGGCGCACTCTACTATGTCGCACAGAAGGATCGTACACCTGGCCCTCAGCTCCCTCATGACCCGACCAAGAAGACCCTTGTCATTCTCGGAAGTGGATGGGGCGCGACGAGTCTCCTCAACTCCCTTGATACGGTAGATTACAACGTGGTAAGTATTTCTCATCACGCCGCACGGTTTGAGCAAAGCATAACCCCGGCACCAGATCGTAATTAGTCCCAAGAACTACTTCCTCTTCACCCCTCTGCTTCCCAGTGTCGCGGTGGGCACTCTGAGCCCGCGCTCAATCTTGCAACGTGAGCTTGATTGGTTTCCTCTCTTTTCCATCCCGTTCTCACTCGAGGGATAGCCACACGTTACGTCACGCGTCATAAAAAGCGTCAGGTTACCGTAATTGAAGCATCCGCGACGGATGTCGATGTACGTGCCCAGATCGAATGTATCGCGATCTCTAGCACTCACCATCTCGATTCAGCCCACCGCTAAGACTGTCACCTTTGCCGGTAAGTCAACATACCTGCAAGCAGCGCTTCATTTATGGCTGACGCGAAAGCGTAGATACCTCCGAGATTCAGGGACTGGTCTCCTCAACAACGATACCCTATGACTACTTGGTCTTCGCCGTCGGCGCGGAAGTGCAGACCTTCAACATCCCGGGTGTACGAGAGAACGCCTGCTTCATGAAGGAGCTTGAGGACGCCGAGAAGATGCAGCGTCGCTTCTTGGATTGTAAGTGCCTCGCCGAGGCGTCTGTGGAACTCTTGCTAATCCGCGGCCAGGCCTCGAGTCCGCCGCATTCCCCGGTCAGACCACCGAGGAGGTCAAGAGGCTGCTCCACATGGTAAGTTCATAAACTACATCTGCAGACGTAATACTAACCTCCTGTATCAGGTTGTCGTCGGTGGTGGTCCTACCGGTGTCGAGCTGAGGTATGTCAGCATCTCCTTGACATCGGATCCAATAACTGACGCCCGTTTAGTGGTGAACTCCACGACTTCCTTGAGCAGGACCTCCGATCGTGGTACCCCGAGCTCGCGGAGCACGTGCGCATCTCCCTAGTGGAGGCGCTACCCTCCGTGCTGCCCATGTTCAGCAAGCAGCTGATCGACTACACTGAGTCGACGTTCAAGGAGGCGAAGATTGACATCTTGACCAAGACGATGGTTAAGGAGGTCCGCGACAAGAGTGTCGTCCTCCAGCTCCCGGACAAGAGCATCGCTGAGGTGCCCTGCGGTCTCGTCGTCTGGGCAGCGGTACGTATCACCACTCACTTAGCCTATTGAGCGCGTTCTGACGGAATCGCACGGCAGGGCAACACCCTGCGCAAGGTTACTCGCGACCTGATGGCCAAGTTCCCTGATGTCCAGACGAACAGGCGTGGTATCACGGTCGATGGTACGCCACATTCCCTCTGTCATTCTACAACTGCCACAACTGACGCCCACCCGCAGAGTGCCTCCGCATGGTCGGCTCCAACGGCAGCATCTTCGCCATCGGCGACTGCACCGCGACGTCGTACGCGCCGACCGCGCAGGTCGCCTCGCAGGAGGGCGCGTACCTCGCGCGCGTGCTCGCGCAGCTCGCGAAGAAGGACGAGGCGGAGGCGCGTCTCCGCGAGCTGCAGGCGCAGGGCGCGGACGCGCTGGCGCCCGAGGCGAAGGAGGAGCGCGAGCAGCTCGAGAAGCGCCTCGCGAAGCTCGAGAAGGTCCGCCCGTTCAAGTACTCGCACCAGGGCTCGCTCGCGTACATCGGCTCGGACAAGGCGATTGCGGACCTGCCGTTCTTCAACGGAAACGTGAGTCTCCCCCAAACCCATGGACGCGTTGAGTGTATGATGCTGACGTTGTGTACAGCTTGCGACGGGTGGTGTGGCGACGTTCCTCTTCTGGCGGAGCGCGTACCTCAGCACGCTCTTCTCGATGCGCAACCGTATTTTGGTCGCGACGGACTGGCTCTACGTCAAGCTCTTTGGCCGGTATGCTTCCTTTCATCCCCCTCTCCACACGTATCGACTTACTGACGCGCCGATCCGTTCGTAGTGACGTGAGCCGTGAATAAAGTGGCAGATCCGGCGTACCCTCCCATCCCCTCCCACCATGCCTATCATAGCGTCTCCTCCCCTTACTACCGTCCTCCCTCCCTCCCTCTCCTCCCCTTACTACCGTCCTCCCTCCCTCCCGTCCTCTCCTCCCCTTACTACCGTCCTCCCTCCCTCCCGTCCTTGACCCGCGATCGCCGCCATTCCCACCCTCGGCCCATAGACTATATACGACTCGACTAGTTGAATAGACGTTTAGAGGTATTCCGTAGTTACTTGTCTCCTTACACGTTGCAGTCGCGTTCGCGCGTCTGTTTCCCTACCGCACCGCGTCTTGACTGAGACGCCAGAATTCAGATAAGATTCGATGGTGAAGCAAGGTGTGTCGTTTCGGTCGGTTTCACGGGAGAGCTTTCACTACTTGGCTTCGTTGCAGCGTTGACCATGGCCCCAGGGGTCTGAGGAGGTGCAACACACCAGGCGTGCTACTCTGCATTGCGCTCTATCTGACTCCCGCGTTTCCGCACACCCGGTCCGGTAGGAAGGCGTATCATATCAATGGTACTGCACTGTCTTCTTTCCCAACCCTTCAGTATCTTGGCATTCGTCCTAACACCAGAATACCACTACCATTTTACTCTACCACTGCCTTGCAACCGCAGACATCAGCCTCGTCTCTCTTCTTTCTGGGACTCACGTTCACGTCCACTCCACCGCTGCTTTTGGGAGGGCCACTCTCACGACAAGCTCAACGGCCGCCACGGCAGAAGATCTGCACGCGCACTAGTAGTCTGTTTCAAACACCTTCTTCGTCTTTCCATGCGCTATGCAGCGCAGGTGAAAAATAGACGCATCGTAAAGTCAGTGCCGTGAATCAGGCAGATGCCAGACAGAACCAGAAGGACTGTGGTCGCCAACAATAACCCGGGCCTCAAGAACGGTGCGACGGGTACGTCTTCCCATCTCTCCTAGATATGCTCGCCTAATTTAGTTGGTGTGGCAGGAGCTGGGAAAGGCGGCCGCTCTCTCAGGCGTGTCCGCAGAAGCATGTATGACGGCCGGCGGGGCTATCTGATTAGATATGCTTTGCATGCTGAGAATCATCCTGGATCAGCTGGCTGTCCGACTCTATTGGGACATTCGTTTGACTCGTCCCACTCCGCCTGCTATCCGCGAAATTCCCCAGGCCATCCACCCCGGCTAGCGATTTGCGGCCTTTGAAGAATCTCCAGCTGCTGCATACATGCTCGTATCCGAGATGAGGCTCGTGAGGTGGGTGGACCTCCTCACCCTAGAGTCTATGCAGCGTCAACGTTTCCGAGTAGAACAAAACGCCATAAAGTGGCGGACAGCGGCAGCCCTGATGCCTCAGAAGCTGACTGCGCAAAGTTCATAGCGTCCCATCGAAGTCTCGAAGCAGCCCAAGAGTACGCAGAGTGTGTGACCGCCGTCGTCAACATGAAGCCGACTCGGAACCCGCGAGGCTCGACCCACCCGTAGGCCACCGGACGTTCGAGGATATCGCGCTGAGCACCGCAGTCCATACCTCAGAGCCGCTTCTTTTGCAACGGACTCCCGATGCCGTACCACACCGGTCCACCAAAATACGACATTAAGGCACCGCGTCGAGCCGTCCGTCCGTCCGCCTGCCTGCCCGCCTGCCCTTGCGAATGGACGTTTGACTGGACTTTGCATGTCAGCGGCGGCACCCTCGAGACGCCTCGCTGCGGAGTACTAGCTAGGACTAGTGCGCGCGCTGCAGCGCCGCACTGTCTTCGCTGCCGTTCTGGGCAATGCGTATTCTGTTCATCCACGGGGCATCGTGGGCGGCGTGTTCGACGCAGTCGGCTTCTCACAGCCGGCAAACCTCTATGTTTCCTGGGAAAACATGGCGAAAACATGGCGATAACTGAAAAAATGTTCTCGGCGTGTTCACAAAAGGAAAATGTTGACAAGATGGCGTCAACATGCGACGTGTTTTCTGTATATTTGCCCAAAGTTTTTCAAGAAAGGATTAAGATAACATCGCATATGTTTGCCACGTGTTGACGGTATGTTCCTCGCAGGGAACATTGGGAGAATGTGAATTGTGTGCTTGTCATGTTTGCAGAGAAAACATGTCGTAAACATGCGTGGAAGGAAACATGTTGCATGTTTCCGGCAGATTATCTGCATGTTGTTGACAGGAATACTGCAAG